>QLOY01002975.1:0-15194 GCA_003313965.1 Megacollybia marginata
GTTTTCTACAAGCCACATCTGTCTATACATCTCGGGCTTGCATTCGGCATAGTCCTTACAGTAGGAGTCACTGAAGAACCAGTTTTCTGAGTCAAGAATTTTCTGAAGGTCTTGCATGGTTTTGATTGTAGGGTGCAAGTCAAGAATTCAGGAGATGAGCTTTACAGGGAAGAACATGGAATGGGGTAAATCATAATCGTTGTTATGCTCTGCAAACCAGACCTTCTCTTCAAAGGTGGTAAGTTTGGACTCTAGTACAGCCTGCCTTGTCTCTGAGAGATGGGATTTTGGCTTGGATTGTTTTTTTGGGGTGGAGAGAGCAAGGAGAGGAGGGAAGGGCTCGATATCCAGAGGCAAGCAAGGAGCACAGAACACGATCTTGATGCCAAGACGTCTGGTACATAATAGCATGATCAACTTCAATGCAGGTTTGGAATGTTTGCTCAGTGGGTCCATTGTGGTACAACTTGTTGAAAAAGCAAATCAGACACACATCCTCAGCAAGGAGTGCAGCCTTTGAGGTGTTCGTTGTCCGTTTTTCCTCAGGTACAGAGCCTGCAAAGAAATGTCAACAGACACTATCAGAATGGTGATCAAACCTTGGCATTGCTTCCATGCAGCATTAACAGTGCAGTTCGAGACAAGAAGCACAGCATGCGGCCCGGTTCCATCAAACTTCAGTTCAGTATCTTCCACCTTCCTTCCTACTCACCCAGCTTGCTGCCAGAATAGATCAATGTCCTCACAGTCAATTGATAAGCTGTCAAGTGCATTCTTCGGATTCATTCCATTTGTAAATGCAACAGTTGCAATAATGACTTGACAAAGTGGATCATTATCTATGGAACAGTTGTTGTATTCATCAGAACAGAGACTTGAGTAAACACGAAAGCGTCGAAGCGGATTGACAGGTCCTTGATGACAGGCAATCAGGTAAGCATGAACACGGTGCACTATATCAAGAGTGCAACAGTGGATGATAGTTTTTTGACCAGAAGAGATGTATGGAAGGAGTTTGGGGAAATAAGAGCCAGATAATGGTGATTTAAGGGCACCTATAGTGATATGCAGATCTGGCCTTTCATTGGAATAGTGCAAGAGATGGAATCTTGATTCGACGAAGCCCAGACTTTCATAAACATGAAGAGTTGGTTCACCAGGCTGCATTGTTGCAGTCATGGCAAAGATAGAGATAGTGGCAGGGAAGCGAGATTGGTAGTATTGGCCTATAAAAGCGAAGTCTTTGCAAAAGTTAGAGCCCCACTGATCAATCATATGCGCTTCATCAATGCAGCCAAACAGGATATTGGCTCTAAAGCAGTCTGAGTTCGCAATGAGACACCATTCCTTCGTCTTGAGGTGTTCAGGGTCCACAAAGATCACCTTATTGCGAAAATTTCTCCATCAGATTGATACCAGCTTTCCGAGCCTCTGTGAGAGTAGCATGGGAATATGCAAATGCAGGGACATTATAGAGCGCTAGTTCTTGTACCTAGAGCGTCTTTAGAAGGTATTTATAATGAATATGTAGACTGATGCACCAGATTCGAGGCTAGGCCTTTTGTTGGTGTCACAGCTACACCTATGGGATGCATGCAAGCCTTGCTAGAAAAAGTACCATAAAGTGGCTGGTTTTCGTGGAGCTCTTGATGAACAAGTATCAGGACAAAGATTAGAGCCGATTTCCCATAGCCTGTAGCAGCGATACAAAATAAATCTTCACCATCCAGGATTTTGGCAACAGCATTGAGTTGTGCAGGGCGTAACGTGTTTTTCCACTGCAGAATTCGTTTCTTGACAATGACTTGTATAATAGAAAGGCCTTTGGGGTCTTGCCAGCAGGCTGAAGAGGCCATGAAAGTAGTACTTGCACGAATATAATGGCTGTTGGAAGCCGGAAGAGCCAAGATCACATCAGCAATCCCAGCACGGTGTGACCCCCCCCCCACTTACTAACAGACTCAATCACATCATTACATCACAGTATCAAAACGATCGTGATTAGTCTGTCTACGAGAGACTACCCATTAATGGTAAGAACTGAGGGGCACAAGTTGAAATATAGAAACAAATATGTTACCTAAAAGGAAACCAGTTCCAAAGTGGGACAAGTGAACACCCAACATGATGTACATGGTTAATCTTCAACACTCCCCCTGGTACCATGAGTCCACCAATCCAAACCTAGTATGGCAATGTATAGCCTTGGGGAGAGATTTTGTAAGAATGCCAGCAAGGTTTCTCTCAGAATGGACCTGCTGAACATCAACATGCCACCATCCACACTTTGATCTTCAAGCCTTGCCACTTGTACTCTACCCTTCTTACTTTCTCAATACACCAAATGGATCATCATTACAGATGGTAAGCAGGGTGAAGGTGATCAGAATTACTGTCAGAATCCTTGCCAAATCATTGACTCTGACTGTTGCTAATGCTCTCAACCTAGAATCCTGCAAAGGACTGATTATATGGTCCACTTGCCCAGATAATACCTTCCTTCCAGTAGGCAGTGCTCAGCTGGTACTGTATATCACAGATGTTCATCTGTAGCCAATGACAGGTACTTAGATGAGAAGTGCACTTTGTATATTCAGGAGCTGCTTAAGATTCTAAGACCTAGGATCGATAGAACAGAACCTAATCTAAAACTGTCATTGAAATTTTTGGCAATATGCAAAGCTGACAGAGTAGTAGGGGTTGAGAAATGTCACTTCAGAAAACTACTTTAGAACTCATTTTCATGTGTTTGGAATAGGTTTCAAATTTTTGGTCAAGAAAAGTTTGCCACTGGTGGCTCTGTCTTATTTTGGCTTTCTGGCACTTTTCTCAGAGTAGTCAGGAGTCTCATAAGCCACTGCATGGACATGCATGTTTCCAGTTGTTACAACAAGAGGAAGAAGTGTACCTGAGATGTCCAGTCTAAATCTTAACAGATCACATAAAAATCATGCACCTACTTAGTGACACTAAAATCTAGGGTAGATTGAATCACTTCACTTCATTATGGATTCATAATGATTTGGCACGTGGTGGACTTTTTTGGACTTTTTAAGACTTTCTCATACTTTGTAATCATGTGATGTGACAGTTGAATTTATCATTATCATATGAGGCAACACCAAGTAATTGAAAAGCCAGGCATCTTTGGTAAGAGTTAAATCATGTATAGCATGTCTCACAGCTGCTAGTGAGGGATTTCAAACTGAGAGGAGAGAAGTACTGGTACAACTTCGTCTTGCAGGAACCTATTGAGGAAGACAAGACACTAGGACCTGGGATAGGCAAGAGCACAGGTAACCTTCGGATGATTTTGATGCAATCCACATCCGCACCCTCCACTTATCTGACCCTTATGTGAGGGTAGGGTTACAGCCATGGATAAATATGGATATACTATATAATTCAGTGTCTATATAGTAGTAACCTACAATTTGAGTTGTATGGCATCCCCAGGCTGTAATTTGGGTTCGTCTTCTCCCTTCACAAGCTCTGGCACAACAGCAGCAGCATTGATATCCCTGTCATCCACTAATCCAGCCAAACTCCATGGCCTGGCTGTAGGCTGATACGGATATGGTATGGATGGCAGATAAAGAATTCCTTATCCATATCCATACCTGCATGTCATCCTACCCTTAACAAGGGGGGTGCAGCATTGCAGCACGTGACACAGGGTCTAGGGAGGGAGGGGTCCCGAGCCAGCCGAAATTCATAATTGTATGTTGATTTAATTGCTATTTTACGAATGCTACAGACATGAACAAGACATGGAAACCACTCAATTAGCAATAGAAACTCAATTTTAGGGTCCTAATGCTCCATTTACAGCTAGCATGGCTTGACACAGCCTGGAGCCTGTGACATCATGGCCAGAGATATGTCACATGTTGGTAAGGCATCATGATGCAAAATATTTTAGGTACTAGTAAATATCCCTTGCAGCAAAACTATGTATCATACACTGTTTCATAAGGCTTTGAAACACATACATGGTTGAAATGAGTACAGAAATCTAATTTTAGGTCATCATGTGATGGGAAATTTCCTTTTTTGGAGGGAGGGAGGGTCCCTAACACTGCCAAAATTACTGATTGTACCCTGTGTATTATTTTGCGATGCTGCACCCCCTTGACCCTTAACCCTCATGGGTTGCTACCACCCATGCTCCAGCCTAACCTGGGATGATTGCATACTGGGACAAAAATGTACAGTATCTCACTAATGGTCAATGGCACAAGGTTGATATCTCAAATGAGATTCTATACCACCCCACCTTCAATGAGATATGGTTAAACTTGGATTGTTATAATGAACCATTGTGGATGAGCATTAAACATGTAAAAGACAAGCATGAACAGAGAGGTGAGCTTTGCAGCATGCATTTTTTAATGAGGTCAGGACATTCTTGGAAGGAAGCCAAAGGATCTACAAGAGTCCTGAGCCAACAACTCAGGATGTCATGACAATACCACAGAATCTTTTGGATAGCAACCCCCATCTTGTTCATCTCATCAGTCTTGCACAAAGAAAGCCAGACAGAAAATGGATGGCTTTGGGTTCTGCTCAATCTCTGGTTTTCCCCTCCAATTTATTCTTTGACAACACTGGAGATGGGAATCAGGGTCATTTCCATTCTTGCAGAGTCTCCAACAAAGCTAAAAGTTTGAATGGTATGGCCTCTGGAGGTTGCAGAAGGGAAGAATACCCTGACAGTTGCTGATGTATGTGCAGATTCAATCAACATTGATGAAGGAGATCAGACAATGGATGTGCCCGCAGGCACCATGCTGCAGCTGAGACTGGTGTAACTCCTGGCATGTATGCTGAGTGGCAAACCTGACCAGCAGGTTAATGTGCTGCATATCATTGCCACAGACAAAGGCATTCTGTCAACAGGTCTTGAGCCTCAATTAGACCATGGATCTCATGCATGGTGCCATCCCATGAGCGCTATTTGAGGATGAAATACCAGCTCAAGCAAGGGGGGACAGGATCTGAAAATCCTACCATGGGTACATCTACCAATCTCAGCATCAGACAGGACCCCCTTCCCCCCTCCTGCCTTATATGGCAATTTCCCAGCACGTGCATGCATCTAAATTAGATATATTGACTAAATATAGCTTTTATCTAACTCTTGTGCTTCTTTGAAGGACCACAGGCTGAGCAGACCCATTTTGAAGGAATGTGAGTATTAAATCCAGCACAGTCAGATGGAACTACAATAGAGTACCATGAGCACTGACTGTCAGGACTGGTTAAACCAAAGTTGAACTCACTTCTTTTTGGCCATTGTGGCTGCGTAGCTTAGGACAAGCCTTCTGTAACCTTAATTGAGCTGTTATACACTGATTCACAATGCTCTAGACCTCTCTGAGGGCTATTCTGATACCAAGTATGTTACCTCATTTTGGCCCTCCACCCCACCCCCAGTCATGGAATCGGATCCCATCCCCCCCTTGAGCTCAAGGAGGAAGATGCCCAAGGTCAGGTTGAGAGCCAAGAAATTCCCGCTACCTTTAGGTAGAGGGCTTAGGAGTGCACTGATTTAAGGTTTTGGCTGGCGATCAAGAAAACGGAGAAATTGCTGTGCTATTTTGTTTGGTTGTAAACAAAATCCACATGTTTTTACTCCACAATTCAAAACTCTGGTCCCTTTCTTACTTAAATTTAGAGCCTCCCCCCGGTCCTTTCCACCTTCTTCGTGTTCACCCCCAGTCTCCTGCCCACCTCCTTCGTGTCCCGTGTTGAGCTATGACTGCCCCCCTTGCTTTTCTGGATGGACAGCGTGTACCTGTCGTGTTCGACGCTCGATTACCTGTTTCATACTGTCCCCCTCCCTGGGTCCACGCCTCACCTTCGCATGTGTCATGCCAATATGACAACGGCTTCTCCTTTGCTTCACTCCTCTGTCTGTCTGCTTCCCCAGAAATTGGGTGCCTTGTGTTAGGACGTGACTGGTTAAATGCCGAGCATCTTGCTCGTCGTAGTTTGTGCATCTGCTTTGTTCGTTTCCTTTAATAATCCCCGTTCTTAGATACTACTCCCCACATGCTGGGTACCGTGCCTTCTGTTTCGTTTCTGACCTCTGTACGGTCGGGTGACCTTGTTAGCATTACTGAAAGTGATCCTTTTGCCTCGTCTCCTGTATCCTCATCTTCTTCCAACCCTTTGCCATTGTCCAACGATTCTGCCATACCTTCTTCTGTACACGCCACTGCTACCCACTCTATCAGTGTCTTTTATGACAACATCATTAGGTCTCATGGTATTGGTATTTGTTCGTCTTGTTTTTCCTCTGACCGTGATGTACTATGTCGTCTACTCCAAATGCATGGCATTCGCTATACTGATCAGTTTTCAGTACGTGAGCTTCAGTTTTGTATACTGCGACATTTAGTCACCGGCGATTGTGTTCGTATGTCCGAGACTAACTCTATGCTTCCCCGTGGTTCCCGTGTAGATGTTGTTTGCTCCCACCTTGCATCCCCTTTCCCTAGTCCAACCGACATGTCGGTTGCATTTCTGCATCGTATTGTTGATGATGTAACTGCTGATCAGAAACTGACCATGTCAAGGCTATCCGTACTTGCTTCTGCGTTGACCAATGAGACTTTTACTCCAAATCCCTTCTCCTCACCGAACAATGTCAAACGCAATGCTTTGAGACTGTTTCACCGTGTTCTTGCAGCAGAAACATTGGATGACGATCTCATTTTGTTACCATCTCGTCTTGAGACATATTCGAAGTCTGAGTTACAAACCATCGCTCGTTCTCATTCCGTTCCATTTCAATCCCGTACATCTGTCGCTGATCTTCGCTCTCTTATCGTCAGCCATGTTCTATCTGCTAAATGTATTCAAAATGTAGATGTGGACCGCTGGGACAATTCCCCCAAAGGTTGTGCATCCTCCTTGAAGACGTTCCTCTCTTCTGGCCTTCAAGTGGAATCTACATCCTTCATAGTATTTGCGCTTTCTAAATGTTGCAAAAATATGTCTTTGAAGCCCCTGCGTCGAGTCCTCACCTTTTTAGACGTACCTTTTGATCCCGCAGACTCCCTGAACCAACTGCGCCGACGTTTACGTTTGTATGTTTCGTGAATGCAGAAAGCTTCGTCTAACGGTGGCACAGATCTTTCCTGGCGCACGCTGTTCGCGGATTTGGTACACACAAGAGATCATTGGCCACAATTGATCTCGTCGTCTGCCAAGGAGAAGATTCAGACAAATTTTCTGCAGATGACTGGGAGTGCTGCTCTGAAAAGTGCTGTGTGTGCATGCTGTGCTGAACGGTCGTTGGACTCATCTCTTTGCGCAGTTAACGTGTCTAAAATAAATCTTGACTTGCTCCGACGACCGGATGCCTTTGTACAAGATGATCCGTTAGCTGAACCCTGGCTCGATCCTGATGTTCTCTCGCCCGCATTTCCATTCTCCGATGGTCCATTGTCTGGCGTCCTTGTTGATCCTAGAGGTGTCGTTGGCGACAGATTGGAAACACAACTTACCTTATGTAAGAGTTGCCATGGTTCTTTACTCCGTCAACGTGTCCCCAACTTGGCGCTCAGCAACCATTTATTCACAGGGGATGTTCCTCTCGAATTGAAGGATCTCACAGTTGTAGAAGAATCTATGATATCATTGTGCCGAGCCAAATGTTGTATTGTTCGTCTGAAGGCTGACGGTCAGGAATATGCTTCTCGTTCTGCACAGCATGGTGTAAAGGGTAACCTAATCATTTACCCTCAGCGACCATCCGATGTTGCCAAAAGACTACTACCTTCGATTGAAGAAATTACCTCTCCAATATGTGTCGTATTTATCGGCGCCCATGCTCCGTCTAAGGAATGGTTACGTGATAAGGCTAAACCCCTTGCTGTACGTGGTAACAAGGTGCGACAGGCCCTTTTATGGCTGAAAACTCACAACAAACTATACAAAGACACGAAGCTGTTCTCAGTTATTTGGATACAGACCCCGCTCTGCCATTTCATATTGAACATGTCGTTTCCTCCCACGCTACAGAGGTTTCCACATCTGGTTATGATCCTTCAAACACAGTATCGAGCGGTGATCCTGGATTGCACACCTGTTCTGGTGAATCTAATGATATTCCTTTTTCCAGTGTCATAATTACTGATGTTGATAACGGGGTGAGTTCCTCCCAGCTTGCTGCAGCCGCGATTCGTCATATGAAAAAAAAAGGGGGGGCGTATGTCAATATTCCACATGATCCCACGCCAGCTAATGAATTTTTTAACACTGATTTGTTTCCGATGATATACCCAACACTCTTTCCATACGGAATAAGAGGCTTTGAGGACAAAAACCGAAGGGTGAAAGTCTCCATGCATCGGCATGTCAAACATTTGTTATCGCTTGATGACCGACGATTTCAGAAGCATCATTCTTTTCTTTTTACTGCTTTCAATGTCTTGCAACGTCGGGAAATGCTCTTACAAGTCGGACTCAAGGCGAAGAGACGAAACTTTGAATCAGTCGCATCTCGTTTCGCTAAACTCGACAACTCTGCAATACATGCTGTTTCCGAACGACTTGCTACCGGCAACGATGTTACTGCTTTCAACGAGGAAGAACGGCAAGTTCTCGAGCTCATGAAGCATGTCAACACAGTGTCTTCTGAGATTCAGGGTTCCACTGCTTCGAAGATCAAACAACGGTCCCAACTAAAAGCCTTGATGATCGATCAAGGTTTGCCAAGTTTCTACTTGACTATTAATCCTTCTGACGTTCATAATCCTCTGGTTCGTTTTTTGGCAGGTTCTGATATTCCGAGTCCTTACGTTAGTAAGACTCGGTCTTTCACCCTGAAGCTTAATCTGTTGTGTTCCTGAACACCCCTTATATGGTACGCCTTCTCGTCTTCTTTTAATTTATGATGTCACGCTTCTTCGGAGGCTGTGCTGACATCTTCTAAACCCGTCGTTCATGTGCATCGAAAATTTTCATTACTCAGTACTCAGGCTGTAAGTTTTCTACCAATTTTCTACCACTGTAGTCTGTTATTATTTTGCTGTTTTTAAGTTAGCAAATTCCGTGCCACAAATAATTTTTTCCAGTATGATCATGTGATCTCGACTATACAGTCTCAGCCACCATGCCCAGATTCTAATTAATCGCCTCTACTCAACCTCCCCGATGACTGGCTGATGTCCGACTGTACAGGATCAAAACGGAACATCAACACGATACAGGATTGTGCCACAAGGATGTACCTTGCCTCATCTTCTCAAGCAAAGCATCAGCATATTTCATCGACATCTTCAGCCCTCCCTTCCCCCGATGTCTCCGCTTACGCGTAAGATGGCCATAAGTAGGCCTCCGGAGGCCAGTCACCACAGAGCCTGAGTGAAGTCAATGAATGCTGAGTGCGCAGTGATATGATGCGAGATATCCGTAAAAATGAGATGTATGCGAATCACAGCAAAGACGTCGACGTTCACCTATCCAGACCCATCGCTGGAGGGTGCGCAGCGACTTCTGGATTCATGTCTTGAAATGACGACCAGCTGGGTAAAGGCCCCATTCAAGTTTCTCGTGTCAGATCCAAGCGCGTACGGACGGCGGTTGGAACAGTCAGGACTAGCGTGACGACCAGCTGGGTAGGCCCCCATCCAAGTTTCTCGTCAGATCTAAGTGTGTACGGACGGCGGCTGGAACAGTCGGGACTAGCGAGTGAGAGGAGAAGTTAATGGTGTTCGTGTGTATTGCATCAAGGAGCACGACAGTAGCACTACAAGGCTTCCGAGTCATCAGTACCAGAATGGGGAATATCAGTAACAAACTTACCGGAAATGGCATAGTGAGCGGATAAAATTATGAAATGGAGTACCAATACTCATGAGAATCCTCCAGAGGTGCTGAATGCATGCAGTAGTCGATCTGTGAAGAGTTCCTGCGAAGCCAAGAACTAGTCCCTTGGAACGACAGCGGTGATACCGGCTCACTATCAAAATGAAGCGGAGGCGGTCAAGAACAACGAAAACTGCTTAGAAGTTCCGCCAGTACGCAAGGGAACCTTGTCTCTATAAGCAGACCGCTGTCGACAGGATAGACGTAGTATGCTCTCTGCCAACTCTCCGCGTCTAACTAGTGACATGAGACAAGGTAAACAAGTAAATCACAGATCTCACCATAGTGTTGGCTCGTCTTTAGGGCGCAAATGGCTTTGCTCAGTTGGTTTCGTTTTCGACGGGGCACAAGAGAGAAGGCCCAGGCAAGGAAGATACCCGAAGAGCGATAGCCTCAATGGCCATAAAAAACCTGAACCCGGTTCAAATCGCAGCTTATAAGTGCTATTGCAAATACCTCAATAGATAGTTCTATCGGTCGGAATATCCATGTCAATTTCATAACCTTCCACGTGGGGCCTTGTGTTGCTTCGTTGAATCCATCTGTGTTGGAATGAGGGCTAAACCTTTCGAATATGTTGCTCAGTATAGCTGCACTTCAACAGTTCACTCACTGACAATGTATAGCGTGAAAACCTTGTGGTGGCCGAACTGACGGGCTGAGGTCTAGATAGCCGCAGCATTGCCCAGCTTTCGGTCGGCATCAAAGATGCAACAAACAAGTACATACACCAACCTAACATATGTATTCACTGTTCAGGCAATTCCAGGTAATGTTCAAGCGGCAATGTTGAGAACCTATGCCCAACTTGCTGGAAACTTCAAGCTAGTTCAAGCTTCAAGCTCAAAGACTAAAGTGTGGATGCCCCCAGAGTCCCAGACAAAGCCTTCTCCACCCAAATCATACCCTATTGCACATAATAATTCAATACTAGATCACCATAAGTACACTCTCTTTTCAGAATACTGCACGTCGAAATCAGTCGTTCCACAGCCAAAGTGTCATGTAGAGCATACAAAATAAGTCACTGTGGCTTAACGGTTAAGTGATCTGTGACGGTTTATTACCTGGCTCCTGCCCTAGGCGGTTCGACCCAACACGAGTCCAGTTTTTTGCCGAGCTGGCTTGAAGCCAGGTCGACAGACTTGATGACTTAATCTCAACTTGATCGACTTCAAAGACTAAAGTGTGTATGCCCCAGAGTCCCAGACTGTGGCCCAGTGAAGCCTCCTCCACACAAATCATACCCTATTGCACATAGATTACACTCTTCTCAGAATGCTGCACGTTGAAATCAGTCGTTCTACAACCAAAGTGTTGTGTAGAGTTCTACATAATAAGTCGCTGTGCATCAACGGTTAAGCGACTTGTGTCGGTTATCCATTCAACCCAGTTTTTTGCCAAGCCGGGTTGATAGACCCGATGACTTGATCTGTTTGCAGGCGGGTTTGATCAATTTTATGCAGAACTGCTAACACCGATTTCGTTTCTCACTCATTCAAAGTCTAGGTAGTTCACTCACCGTGTTGTAGTAAGGTCCTAATATAGTAGTACTATATTTCGAGTTCATGTACTATTGGACATAGATGAATATCAACCTTGTAAACCTAGTTCAAGGGGTGCATAAGTCATTCAAGCCACGTATCCATGACCAACTGTCTGTTGGTTGTTGGGTTATAATGGTTCAACCACAAATTACTCAATATGTCGTCCTTTAATCGACTTTTTCATCACGAAAGCATAGTTCGATACGGAACACTCACTCATTTTGTAGTTCTACCACCTGTTCATCGCGACTTCTTTGCCTCATCGGGATACTCTCTGGGCTCGGTGTTCCATCTTGGAGGAGGAGAATCCATTACCAGCATCATGGGTCCTAATATGGAACATCAATCGTGCTAGTAATAGATGTTCCTTCCGCACTTCGGCTGCCAGTGGCCCCATAGCCAAACTCGAAGTTCATCCGACAGCATAGAGGGTTACCTTAACACGAAAAACCGCCCTGTCTGAGTGAGGCTGAGTGAAAACAACATTAATGCCATGGAATTGCAGAATGCTCACCAGCTCAGCAGTTAGATCCTAGACAAAAGTAAGCAGAAATACGGTGAAGGAATGAAGAACCAATAAGGAACACATCTCTTTATTATATGTAACCATCTATGCTCCTTGTGGGCGTAAGTTTGCAAATACAGGT
Source organism: Megacollybia marginata (assembly GCA_003313965.1). Taxonomy (NCBI): domain Eukaryota; kingdom Fungi; phylum Basidiomycota; class Agaricomycetes; order Agaricales; family Porotheleaceae; genus Megacollybia; species Megacollybia marginata. The sequence continues at coordinate 12,074 of QLOY01002975.1, forward strand.
TACTCATGCACGCGTACACAACCTGTATGGGCTCTAAGCGCTAAGCATGCCATGGCCCAGTCCGGAATGTGTAAATAGCCATGTAAAGGAGCCGAGCACAAGCACAAGCATGGATTCAAATCCACGAAGAAACCAGGTGGGTGTGTTGTCTGTCTGAAGATCATTTTTCATATGGCCAGCAAGTGTTTCAGAAGCTGCATAGAGAAATGTCTAAGGGTATGGCGGCTCAGGAGAGGGAACGGTGAAAAGCGCCAGTGTCACACATGTGACATGACTCGGCTTTCTCCGCACTTCTCGGTTTCCGGCTGTAATCCCTGCAGAGTGACTTTGTCTCTTAAACTCGAGGCTTGAGTGGGTGGTTGTGATCCCTTGACTCTGAGTGACTCACGAGTCCCTATAAAAAACCTCGAATGTCGCTGAATCTGACTCCAATGCCAACTTAACACCTTCCGCAGACATCAGTCATTGCGGAATCTAAAAGTACACCGCAAAGCATCCCCATCACTCATATACTAATCCCAGGTGACGACTGCTGAAAGATAATGGCATGAGTGATACGGTGCATTTCGTTTCGTACTGGGGTAATGAGATGGCAGATTCCGTCGTTTTGAAGCACTACTATTGATAGCAGCATGTGCTTGAATAACCATCGGATTGAGCCTCTTGTCTAATTTTCGGAATTTGGGCCACCTGCCCCATACAAGTTGGAGCTGTATAATACATTTCGAAGCTCCCTATACATCGATTGGACAACGAACCTGCAATACCTTTTAATTCAGCTTCAGTGGAAGATGCGGATTAACTCCGATACCGGTAGAGTTCGGTATCAGTTTTCTCCTGTGGCCGTGTTTGGTTCATCTGTGGCTTCTCTGTTATTCGGAGTAAGTAATTCAACTTCAAGTTGTCAACCTTGTAAGTTGAAACAAGTCATTTTATATGGGATTTTTTAAAGACCCTATCACACACTTGGACTCGGAACTGCCACCCAGTTTATTGGGATGGCCCTTAAAGTTAGTAAGACTCGGTCTTTCACCCTGAAGCTTAAGCCGTTGTGTTCCTGAACACCCCTTATATGGTGCGCCTTCTCGTCTTCTTTATGATGTCACGCTTCTGAGTCTTCGGAGGCTGTGCTGACATCTTCTAGTCGTTGATGTGCGTTATTCAGTACTCCGGCCTCAGGCTGTAAGTTTTCTGCCAATTTTCTACCACTGCCAGTGTCATTATATTTGGCTGGTGCTGTTTTCAAGTTAGCAAATTACGTGCCACAAATAATTTTTTCCAGTATGATCATGTGATTTCGACTATACAGTCTCAGCCACCACGCCCGCTTGCTACCAAACACACTTGTTCTTCTGTCACTGATTTTGTGATATACAATTCAAGGCTCTGGTTGTGTAGCCAGTCACTGTGTTGACAAATGTTATCATCCCAGGTTTTTGCGATCCCATTCATACTCACGGCATCACTAGAACGCAGCTCTTCCCCTCTCCGTTCTGCTTTTCTCCCAGTTTGTTGGATGTAACCTGATGCGGTCACTTCCGCAAACAGATCCATTCTTCTCTTAGAGTACCTGATTTCAAATGATCCATTTCTCAAGTTCACGGGCTATTGTTGTTCCGGCCATCAAGCAGCGAATGTGGTCAGCATGCTTGTCTTTTTCTCTGTGATGCCTCTACTATTCTGCTAGGTTCCTCCGGGTCTCCCTACATCCAGTTCTCCACCAGTGCTCAGCGCTCAGCGCTCATCGCTATCAAGTGTGATTATGTCACACTGGTACACTCACCCGCCTTGCTTCCAATGGCTGCGACACCTTCACAACAGGCGTAAAAATTGCGAAATAGGAAGGAGAGGCTGCACCATCGTCTTGGAGCATGAGACCGAAGGTCAGTGTTTTCATTATGGTGTAATGATAAGTTATTCAGCCTTGTTCCCAGAGAATACTGCCTACACGCTAGTTCCGTATGCTATTCGGCTCTTTCAGAGCAATTACAATGTGTGTTATTGATGCTTTCTTTCTGTTCTGTTACCACTCGTTGCCACAGCTCGTTACACTGGCTACATGTCTTGGTGTTGAACCAAATGCTGCCATCGGCGTGCCTCAAGAACGGACTGTAAGGCTACTCACCTCTCTATTCATATTCTCACCCTTCTCCAGTCATCTTGGACTTGCGACGGTACTCCCGAACAGGGAGCTGCCTGCAGCGGATCTATCCCTGTTCGACTGGGACACCTGCCTTCTCTAGCACTTCTACTACTTCCACTTCCATGATGTCGACTTCCACAACTACGATGACGACGGTCGACCTCTCAACCCACCGGAACAGTCTCAGCCATCCACCCAAACGGCAACTCTGTCAAATGCTTAGCAGCTGCATCCAACACCGACGGTGCCTCTGTTGAGATTGAAGATTGCTCCAGTGCACATTCCCAGTCTTGGAGAGTGAGTGGGTCACTCATCCAGATCTACAGCAACAAATGTTTGGACGTCACTGATGGTAATGCCGCCGACGGGACCAACTTGCGGATTTGGACCTGTAGCGCTGCTGATGCTTACCAACAATGGACTGTCAATTCGGGGACATTGTAAGTAGTAGTATATGGAATATATATTCTCTTGCCTCAAACTGATCTGAACAAGATCTGAGTAGATGTGGGGCTGGTGTAGGATCCTCAAAATGCGCTCATACTTATCCCAGTCAGATGCTGTCAGTCGATGTCAGCTTAAGCCTTGACAACAACTGTTGTTGTCAACCTTCCCGACTGAAGTTGACACCAGCTGGGAGGGTTAAGTTCATCAAGATCTCTCTGAATAGTTTTATTTTTTGTTCAATTTAGCTATCTATTCATTTGAGGGTCATGCCATGACATTTAGCCTCGTAACTAGGTCCTCTGAGTGATGCAAGAGAACCTTCAAGTTGTCAAACTTGAAAGTTGAAACAAGTCATTTTATAATTTTTAAATTGAGTCACGGGCATTCTTAAAGACCCACTTGGACTCGGAATTGCCACCCAGTTTATTGGGATGGCCCTTAAAGTCAATGTCGATACAGTACTTCCGTCTGATTATGATAACCATAGGCAAAGCATCCTTGTCTCAGAAAATCCTTTTGCAACAGCCAAGT
>QLOY01002976.1:0-46644 GCA_003313965.1 Megacollybia marginata
GCACCTCAAGAAAGCAGCTACAAGTGCAGCTGCTGTGAGGTGCGGCTGCTTTTTCTGTCTACCGTATGACACTATTAGAGTCTAGACGTACACTTTCAAGTCAATCATACAAAACCTGCATGTCAGTTTGAGTACTTTTCACACAGCTCAGGTTAACACTACTCGTGCAAACGGTCCAAACTTCAATTTCATTTCAGAATTAAGCACAAGTGCATTCGAACTATCTATCTATGATTGGGTAACAGTCTCGTATCACAGGAAATTTCTGTCTCATGTATCTCCTTTGGCTGTCAACGCTGACTCAGAGCAAGTAGATCAAGATAGCAAGACTTTTCACCGCACATGGAAAATTATTACTATGCAACTAAACAAGTAATGAATTGGTAAGTAATTCACAGTTCCTTCCAATCACGCCCCATTCCTCGACCTAGAAGCGTACCCCACCTGCGAAGTAGTACTAATCAAGCTCATTAACAAGTTCGTACTTGTATTAGACCCGGACCTCGATCGAGAGATGTACAGTCGCGGGGGTGGTTTTGTCGCAACGGTAGATGATATCGGCGGAGAACTTGTCATTGTTGGTGGAAGGCCGAGTATGCGTCGCCTCGAGTTCTGGTAACGACGCTGCCGTATTGACCAGATCGAGGTCTTGAATCATATCTTGAGGTGGAGGTTGTCCGACCATCGCATCTAACAACTAATCTCCTCATCAGTAACGAAAGAAAATGAACAAAAACACGAACCTCGCGTCGGAGAATCTCCCTCTCCCCTCCCTCCATCTCATTCGGACCAAAAAGAACGGTCTCCTTGCGTTATACCTCCCCTTCCTTGTATCCCCTTCGCCAACTCACTTTCATCAAGTTTTGTGTCGGTACAGAATGACGTGGTCCCCCCACCAACATCAAACTCACACCCGAAAACAAACCCAGAGCGGAAGAGCAGCGTCTGAGGAAGGTGTACTCGGTACACTGCTCTCTGCCCCTCCTCTCTTTGCATTAGTGATGCGTAAAGCTAACCTCAAGTGTGGTAGCAGCACCTCGTTTGGAACGATATACATGGTTCGCATTCCCGGGTGCTTTGGCGCCCAAATCCAGCAATATTGGCGACGAAACTGGCGAAGAAGAGTGGATGGGGGTATGTCTTTTGCCGTCACTTGGTGTGCTGAAGATGAATTTAGTGAGTACTCAGCCAGAGACGAATGACCCACTGTGAACCCGCCAACAATCCTCCGCATTTCCAAGCCATTTGCTTGGACAATGCTCCGTTTTGATGTACGCCATCGAAAGAGCCGGCGTGTATATCGAACCGGATCAAGGAGGAAGCCGCGGCAGAATTGCAGCTACGTGCGTCGTCAGAACCTGAGCAAAATGAACAGAAAGACCCAACACACCTGTATACCCAATTTCCGGTACCAATACAGTCTCTGACCCTTCGCAATTCCAAGGCCCACCCTCGGACATTGTTCTGTGATGCTCATTATGTTCCGGGCTCGTGTTGGTGATGGTTAGCGGAAGAGGTGCATGCGACACCTGAGTTGGCGGGAGGACCGCGTCGAGCTATTCTGAGGCTTGTTTACACTACAATAGTCCAATATATACACCTATGTAACATTTAGAAAGTGTTGGAAATGAAATAAAACATACCAACTTGAATTTGACCCAATATGGACCGTGAGTTGTGGATCATGCTGTGGAGGAACGGGAGACTGGTAAGCACTTTGGTACGAAGGTGATGCATCAGATACTAAACTCTCGATGGGATGCTTTAGGAGACTGGTTGGGGCCTCGGGGATGCATTTCCAGACTTCCTCTGCGGACTTTGAGTGCATTGGAATGTGGAATGGCAACGTGCTTTGATGGCAAATCGGTTATGATTCGACGCTCTGAAGGTCTGTGGCGTAGTGGGTCGAGGGTCGATTCCAAGTCTTCGGTGGATATACAGATATGCGCAGTGGTGTGAGCATCGTCTAGAGGACAGAGGTGTGAAAACGCGTCATAGGAGGAGATACAAGCCAACTTACGGAAGGCTGTGCAGAGACGATGCAACGTTGATATCGCAACCCACTGTTTGGCCCCAATTCCTTTGAAAACGGATTGCTGGAGGTATTCTGCAGCTGGATAATGCATAGAGACCAGGCATTGGCTGGAAATTGCCACTCGGCCACCGAGAGGTGTTGAGGTCGGATAACGAGGTGGGGAGCCGGGAGGAGGGCGGGAATCGACGCGTGTGAGTGTTCTCATCGTTCTCTGTAAGTTTTAGGGTTAACGCAATAGTCTAGAGCAATATGCGAATGACTTACTGGAGCGGGTGTTCAGATTTTTCAGAATAATGGCACCGTGACACCATACGCCGAAAAACCAAATGGAAATTGCCATAGATCGCTGATAATCGTGGCGCTAGACAACTGTCTCGCCACTTGAGGATCAGCGAAGGCGAAATCGGAGAGGAGTGTCAAAGACGGTCGGTGGCGAAGAACCCAAGAGGATATCAGCCTACCGTCGTGGTAGTTGTGGGTTAGCCTCTGTACAGGTCGTATACAGCTCGTTTTGGATTTAGAGACTACCACGCTGGTGTAATCGGGACAGAAGGGTCGGTTAGCAGACTAGTCTTGCGGTCTGTTGGGATACAATGACGGTTAGAATGCAGGGTTGACCATGGCTTACATCGATAATAGCAACTATAGTATTCGGTCAGAAAATAAACGAAACCATTAAGGACGCACCTTGTCCTCCGTTTCCTTCACAACTTCACCACAATTTCGTCCACCAATACTTCACATTTTCGTCCACCGATACTTCAGCTATAACTCGATGACACCGCCTTACCACTTCGTTGCAAGTTGTGCAATTGATGGAGCGATTGATAGAGGTACAAGACAAGCGCACAATGTGTCATGTGCACAGACAGGACTATTGATATTCATGACGACCACAGTGCGCAAACAGTATCTAAAGTACTAAATACAATATTCTGAGTATTCATAGGTCTACTCTCTTTTGTCTGCCGCTACAGAGCTGGACCGGGTGCGCCCAAAATGGTCCCCGACATACACAGATGCCAACACAAAAGGGTTATCGGCAACGGAAAAAGAATGCCCATATCACCTCACTCGCATCGACAAACTGCAGGAATCTTCCTCGAACCATCCTGACACCATCTATACAAAGTGGCAAGCCGAGCTTGCGACACTCGAGCTAACGGAAGAAAATCAACTTCGCTGGGGTTTCCATGCGACCACACTCTTCAATGGTGCAGAGGGAGCTGCAAAACTTTTGTCCCGCCAGCAGGTATCTCCTACCGAGTTGTTCACGTGTGAAGCTGATGCCCAGGATTATCGCAAACAATACTCCCTACGGCCAGCCGTACAAGTCGTATACTGTGTTGCTGCTGAGAAAAAATTCTTTCCTAAAGGTCTAGGCTTGTCGGATTTGCAGATTCTGAAAAGCGGTACCTTAAACAACCGCTCCATTCCAGACTTCACCCTCACCTACATCCAGCGTCCGATATGTACTGAGGAAGTAAAACGAGAGACTGTTCTCGATGGACCCAAGCGTGATGCCATGATGGGACTAACCGACAAGGACTTTCCAGTATATGGCAAGGGATTAGATAACCCGGACGCCGCCATCCGCATCTGGGTACAGGTATATACGCAGATGTATCTCCAGAAGGTCGAATTCGCGACCCTTTGGTCTCCAGCTCATATCATGTTTCTTCATAGAAAGGGCACCATCTTACAAGTGAGTCCATTCTATGAAGCGGATACACATGCTACCATCCCACGCCAAGCGGCGTTCTATCTCGAGGCGCTCCAGAGAGCACCAGCTCATGCCGCTTCACTCTCTGAACCCCGTATCGCGTATCGACTGCATATGCGACCAATCATCTCTACCATCTTCACCAAATATCCGCTCAGTCTATGGTCTCTGCTCGCATATTGGCCCAATTACTTTTTTACTCGCTGGCGCTTACAGCAAGCACAACACATCACTGCCTGGTTGGGACGCAACCAAGACCCATTGAGCGCCAAACGGATACTCCATGACTCCGTTTCCCCGAGCATTTACAGTTCTGCTGTTGATTTATACCTAAACCGGTATGTTGGGCATGGTCTCGTAGGTCATGTCTTCAAGAGTGAATGGACGGGGCTCGCTGGTAAAGTTTACGACCATTCTACTACAGATTACGACCAGATCGAGCACGAGTATCGCTTGATGCTCGAAGCTAGCACTCTGGAAGGACTTCCAGCTCCGCGAGTCTGGGGTGTATTTCAGTCACTCGATCGTACGGTCTTGATTATGGATGATGCGGGAGAGTCTGTCGCTGAAATTTCCGAACTCGATATCGATCAAAAGTATGTCCTCTTTCACGCGTCATCATGTCTTGTATCTTACATATTCTAGATCTATGCTGCTTGATCACATTAAAACACTCCATGCAGCAGGAATCCACCACCATGATATTCGTGCAGACAATATCGTCGTCAATAGCCGTGGAAAGGTTAAGCTGGTAGATTTTCACATCGGTCTGAAGGTCTCCAACTCCTGCGCCAACTGTCCCGACAATGATGTGGTCAGCTTCCTTGAACGTGCACTTGGGTCTACTCGGGAGAGCTCTTCTGAGCGAAACCTTTGCCCGGAAGAAGTTGTAGGGTACGACACTCAGTACATTTGACTTGAATTGTAGTACTGTAACACAGTTAGCACTAACTCAAAGTCATGGTGCTATACATGTTAGTCTTAATTTCTGGATCATCGGATTTGACGGAACAACTCGGAGTTGAACATAAATAATTACCTAGAAAATAACAAGGCTTTAGACTAGATGAAATATGGCGGACGAGATACATATGCATTCATTCGTCAATCTCAAATGCATTCGATCTACACGACTCTGAGTCGGATATACTGAGACGGTTAAAGTTTTGCATGCGGCGGGCGTATCTCGGAGTTCATTTCGGAGCGCTAGAAACGATGTGTTAATTTCCAAAGGAATGGTTAATTGCAGAACACTTACCTGAAGCCGATTGTAGAGTATATAATTTACTTGACAATGGAGATAGAAGCCTTCAATGTTGTATAGAATTCCGAGATTGATGCCTGGCACGGTGATGTCCTAAACTTGAAAGCGAAACAAAATCAGGGCCAGTATCCGAGTCCAAAACTATAATCGAGACTATTGAGGCTTATTCTGGACTCGGATGCCAAGGCAAAATATGCCGACCGGTCTGAACCTTTCATCCGAGTCCGTGTTGAACATTTCTTGAACAGTATCCGAGTCCGACTATAATCGAGGCTATTGAGGCTTATTCTGGACTCGGATGCCAAGGCAAATGAATATGCCGATAGGTCTGAACCTTTCATCCGAGTCCGTGTTGAACATTTCTTGAAAGATTGAAGAGAGATACATGTTAACCGCCCGTGTACGTACTGGCGCTTAGATGCCATTGTTTCGGGTGTTCTCTGCTTCCCTATCTTTACGAAGAGCTCCAATTTCTTTCAAAGGTATATCTATATTCAATCTACCACGTTAGTAATACTTGGCTGAGTCTGACAAGAGTCTGATCTCCGAGTCGTTTATGGTTCGAAGTTGGCTTCCCGGTTTCTGTCAATCCACTAATGACCCTGTTGTCATATCCATACAGAAATTCAACTGTTCATCTGGTAAATATCAATTCGGCGGAACTCACTTCAAGCACTCAGTCGTGAAAACGAGCAAGAAATCGCATTACCGCAAGATAGCGACTGTGGAGTCTAGACTCCAATAAACACTAACAGCAAGTACTCATCTTGGAACACACCCTTTATTCATCCAAGGTCCGAATCGATTTGGTTTAAACAGCACGTAGCTTTTTGTACTTGAGCACCGGGAGGTGGGCCGAGACCACTGTCCGTTGAAGTTGTGTTTGATTCCCATCAGCATAACCTCAGAAAGCCCATTTCACGTACATTCTGACGTACGTTCATTCCATGGCAACATCTCCGATAAAAATACGAATTAGGCTCGTCGCGACTGCCCACCTGAGTAGATAGAGGTCCTGTTAAGAATAAGAACTTAGAAATCGAATGAGAGGAACAACCGACCTTGTAACGCGAAAGCCTGGGACATTGGTGTAGCAGCAGCAATCGAGGAATACACTACAGTGTGTGGAATCAACCCAGTGACACCATATATAGCAAGAACGGGACGTATTCTCGTCTTCCCCCACCGGAACGGAAGCGTCGAGGTCAACTTGGTTGTAATCTGGGAGAGAGAAGGGGGCAAGAGAGGGGGTAACAGCCAAAGAGAATGGGTTACCGATTCTAGAGGAAAGCAGCGCGAAATGCGATCCGGCTGGTCCTCCTCCGACCCAGAAGCAGAAGCAGACCTGAAACTGAAAGTGGTAACTCACACGTTCCTCGAGTTCCCGAATAACAGCAACCGTCTCCAGCGCCACTTAGCGAGTCCATGTTGCCATTTGCACCTGCGAAGGAAACGGATTCATTCTTTGCGACGGCGGAGGAAAGTCTTACATACACGCAGCGGTAGACACGATTGGTCAGAGAGTATTCGGCCAGTGGAGGCTGAGTGAGCCAGCAAGTCACTGAGCAGTTGTTGAGGTGTTTACGGAGTTAAAATATTCGTTTGGAAGAGATGTAAATGGAATGCGATAGTCCCAAGTCGACGAAAAACATTGTAGGCGGAAGTTTCGTTGTATAGACTGAGAATTTGAATACACGACAATTAGAGGCTTACCTGGATAACTGGGAAGCGGCGGTTCAACGACGCATACAGTTGCTGTTAGAAATTGATCACTGACTGAGGCAAACGGCGTTGACAAGAGGCAGACAAGTCACGTGTGTAGAAATGATCTTTTACAAACCCATCGACTACACGGTAATTATAAGCCTGCTGTTCCTTTGATACTCTGATGAATCTGGATTCAGATCAAGAGCATTCTGTGGCAATAATAATTCCACTTTTCAGTGAATATAGCCTGTGCTCTGCATGTCACGGTTGGATGCTTCCGTTCCGTCGAGTAAGTATTTGCCTTATTCGTGCAAGTCGGAGTGGATATGGGGTCTCAATTTAACAGATACGCCATACTCTTACCTGCCTTTGTCACTGTGTTTCTAGGTACGTATCTTGATACCATCGCTTTGCCGTCGCTTCTCTGTCTGGATCAAGTCTGGATACAATTTGCTACTAAAGTAGCCAACAAACTGGTATGTCTGGATGCTTATCAACTCCGCTGAGTGCTGCAGGTGAGCTCTGTACCACCCTGTCTTCAGCAATGACACAGTTCGAAATTGTGGCGGCCCTAGTACTTAAATCCCGTTCTTTCAATTCACATTCACGAGGACCAATCGTTCAACGATTCAAAAGTATCTCATCAATCAGGGCCCGTGTCGTAATTAAACTACGGTAAGAACTCTCCCAACCGCAGTGAACTATGCTAGCTATGTCTAGAGTTAGAACCTTGTTCGATAATAGGTTCGGTTGTTCGGTTCTGAACCGAACCACTGAATCAGCAAATAAGGGTACCGACGAAGAGAACAATTCGCAAGAGCACATTTAGTGAGTCACTCCGGCTGCTTCAAACCCTGTCGATTAACCTTCCTTCATCTCTTGCTGAGATCCGCAGAGACAGTTGACAGACCATTTGATTATCGGATACGTTTTTGACCCGTCGGAACCAACGATCCTGATCCTGAATGATTCACTAAAACAACCGCTGTCTCCAGTTTTCTTTCCGTAATATCATCAGGTCTAATCAAAATTTCTTGGCTTGTGAGTTAAGTTCCTTCGTAACACCCTTGTCTGACCAAAACGACCGTCGCAGAGTGCAGCAACTGCGTGTATAGCAAAGTTAGGTGCTACGCCGGCACAATTGTCTGGTTATATCTAATAAATTTCCTTCTTTAAACTTCAGGTACAATGCTGGCGTTAGGGTTATCCAATTCGTTTCCAACTCGTTTCTCCCGACCGAATCTTGGAGGCTATGATTGAAAATCCGGCTTTGCTCCTTTGTATGTGATTGTTATTCATGTCCGTTCGCTGATTGCTAACGGCGCTGACAGACATACATCGGTCAGTCTCACATCCAAGAACAAACACTATTTGCAGAGAACTCGGGAGAAGCAACCGTCACTCTGAATTCTCTCTCGACCGTACAGCAGCTAATGCGATGCTCAGCTGTTACTTTGTTATAATCATGGTACCGCTCCCGACGCAGATGCAATGCCTCCGAATTTCGGGGTAAGGGTATGTGTTTCTATACCATTCGTTTCTGTGGTTATACGACTACCCGCATACATACCGACAAATTATCTGCGTCACCCTTCTTTTGCTCGGTGGGTACTAGTCGCTGTTTGGGAAGTGTAGTCCTCTATTCTTCTACTTATAGGTCGACTACTACTGCAGCCGAGCGGGTATAGATCTTTAAGCTGTCAAGATAAATGAATCGCTTGTGGCAATTCGTTGTTTCATCCAGAAATGAGTTGGTACGTGCTACCTCTTGTATCTGAGCATATTTTCAACAGCCTGTCGGGTGTCAAGGCACCGGTTTACTCCGTGAACGCTAACGACGCCAGTATCTCATACGACTATAGTCTAATTGATATGGGTGCTGGATCGTCTTTGGCTCTTGTGCAAGTCTCTATCAAGATTTCAATATCTGAGGCTGCAAACACGGATAGACGACAGGCAATGATCCCGATCCGATGAGTGACACGTGGGTGCCGGCCTGACGCCATCCTTGGTTGTCTCGACCACTTGACTGTCACATTCAACAATTCATTAATGTCTTTTCCACTCTTTCCGTTTTCATAAAATTCATTCCAGCTACAGTGGATTCGTAACGCTGATTACCTTGAATTCAACAGTGATACCATGCTAATTCTCCCCAAAGCGTATAGATGAAGTACATTCAACATTGCCTAGTTACGCGAGTCTCGGCAATTTCAACTCACTTTTAACCTATTTGAGCAAGTTCGACAGTTGTTTCCTGCAAAGGGGTCTCATTCAGGATCCTACATCTACGATGCAAGTCTGACGATTTCAGAATGGTCTCCTGTCTCTGTCCAAGTCGGAGACCAGAGGTATCCCCACAGGTTGACAAAGCGGCGTCTGACACGATCTGCACATCTCCGAGTGGACGCATTTCTTCTGCATCTCTCTGGATTTCGTTATTTGGCAGGCCCTAGTTTGGTTTGATTCTTGTCAGTCTGCTTGACTCGCAATCAGTTATACTCTTGCATCAAGAAAAACTTAGTTCTGTCCCGTCTCATTCCCATCCTGTCATGTCTCCGACACAGGAACCTATGCACATCCTGTGCCGTGACAGGCGCCCAAATGGGGACGGAAACTAGTTTTTCCCGATGGTTGTTCGGTACCAACCCCACAGGGTCTGTTCATCTCATAGTCCATAGCTTAGCTTGAGCACGCATCTACAATCTCCCTGTGTTGTAAATCATCTTGTAATTGTCTATTGAATCAGTCGGTACCGGTACTTTTTTCTCACCCATCGCAGTACTTCCATCCCTCTTCCTATACCCACTTCCATCCATTTGGATCGCCAGACTGGCAATTGGAATTCGACACCTTGCTAAAGTCCTAGCGTTCTCGAACACACTATGGATCATTACCAGCTGCTTATTCCAATTCATCGGCTTCTTCGACAGATGCTATTGCGACTCCAGTGTGTTTGGCCGGGGAAGTAATGCATATGATGTAATTGTTCCGACTGACTCTGATGTTTCTAACCTGCGACTCATTTGGGGAGCAGCTATTGCTCTTGCGGGTATATGTGTCACCGTCTTCGTTGCTTTTGTCTGGTTACTTGTTGATTCACCTCCTCGCCACTGATATGTCAATATGGTTTGTCCTGCTGTCATTATATTTGTGTACTTGTATCCTCTCGTGTCGGTGGAGAGTGCGTTGCTCCGATACTTGGTCCTTCTGGTCGAAAAAGCCTGAAGCTGGTGGCATTCCAGTCGACATTATCCGGTCGTTGTTAGATTTGAGTGTTTGTTCTATGATATCAGCATTGTGTGTTCTTTGCTAGTATGTCGCTGTAATGTTATGGTTCAGCGTGTCTAACGGGATTTTTTGGCGAGCCTAGAGTTCGATTCACAGAATTGCTATTTATTTTTTATCTGATATTTCTCCAAACCATTCATTAAAGAAGCAGAGAAAGAGCCTCGCGTTAAAAGGTTCTGTTTGTGTGTCTGATCGACGGTTTGAATCCAACCATCCTCCGGACTGATTGATGGATAGGAAATCACATCGGCAACCATTGAATGTTGATTGAATGTCAGAGTTGCATTCATATTCATTTTGAAATCATGATGAGAGTTCGTGTTTCTTTTAAACACTGCTGGTAAACTAGCCTCGTAAGCCTTTCCAATGATAATGGCTTACTACCTAGGTAAATGAGCTCCGGAGTTCTCGGGTGCTGTTATCTCTTGTAATATGTTTTCATGGAATCCATCAACTTTGCAAGGGGTCGAACCAATTCAGAATTAATGTGGCTGAGTCTAAGCATTGTCCTCCGGTAAGCCAGACTAGAAGTGCATACTTCCCTAATGGTGTGCATGTATATTCCAATTTCTCCGTGCAACCGTGTACCACTAATCTGTAGTATATCAGTGAAGACGGAAATTTCTATACCTAGACTTCCATTGACACGAAGAGAAAATCGTTCGCTTGACAGTTGAATAGGCGAAAACCGTGACGCTGCCACATATGAGCCATACCGTTAGTCTTCAGTAAATTTCAGTCATCTCTAGAGGGTCTTATGAAGCTATCCTCCGAGTGGATGTCTATTTATTGATTCCGTGACTCGTCGATGTAAATCAAAAGATAAGCAATCTACTTGGGACAGAAAGTCGTATCCGAAAAACACTGGTTTGCGAAATACCGAAACGACTCGATCCCCCATCGTCTATCAGCAGAGAAGTAAAAAAAAACACAAACTCATGCCAGGGACAGGGCTGTCTTCGAATTCATCACTTGACGTTCCCGGGAGATTCTTTCTAGTCTCATCGTCGGAGTTTAACTTTCAAGGCTGGTTGACGGACTGATTGACGGGAAGAAAGGGGCTATACAGATGGCGTCCTCTTTTTTTTCGCGGTTCACGGATTGTCAAGATACTGTAGGCCTAAGATTTAGCTGCAACCAACAGTGCAGATAAGTATGGAGATCAGGACAAAGTGAGAAGAAATGTACTCATCATGGCGACTGCTAAATTTGCCGACCAGGCTCCGAAGCCAAGAGTAATCAGGGACATGATTAAAGATCATCGAATCAATCAACAGCAACTGGGTCAACTTTTGATTATTCCATGAAGCTTTGGTGTGTAGCTGCCTCAAGGCCAAGTCGGGCATGGGTTGGGATCGGTTGGATGGAGATGGTAATAATGCGGTGATTTTATTGCAAATCTGTTGCTACCATGATTGGAGATTGGACGTGAGGAAATGTGCACTATGTACCTGCTTGGTCGGATGCAGAAACGCCAGTCGAAATTATCCGAACTAATGGAGCGACGAAGCAAAAGGGGTCACGGTGGCACCTTTGTCACACACGGAGCTATCGGAAAATCAAGTTCACTTTCTGAAAAATTCTCTTCAGAGTATCTTGGCTCAATGATGATGACAACCATTGTAGTGACTGTCTCAATTTCTCTTCGAGATCCAGACATTGAGAAGAGTCTAAGGATGACCATGAGGAATGAGCGGGAATGAGAGGAAGCTTTGCAACCCATAGTATGGAAATATGCCTACACAAGAGCTTGCGAAGAGGATACACACGAGAAAATTGAAGATCCCTCGTGTAGTACTATTCAACCGCCAGCAAAACATTGCCTGCGTCGGGATTCCGTCCTCCTCTAAACTCATGTTATTCCTTCTTCATTGCTAATCATCTATATCATGACCAATAGTCGACCTTCCCGCATGGTCAATCTAATAGGATGGAATCCAGCGTTATCGTTCTAATACTTCGTTTCAATACGCTCTGGTTCATGAATATATGCTCGGTAATGGGCTACTTATCGATCCGTAGTCGCCTGATTTCCACTGTTTCGGTGGTTTCGGTTCTACAGTGCAGAACAGGCCGCTGCGGCCTCTTTCAAATCCGTTTGCCAATCCAAGGCTGCAGAAGAATGAATATAACTCCACTAGCTGGGTTTCCGGACCTCGCTAGGCTGACGAGTCAAAGACATGTCGACATTACAAATTGACATTGTCACCACGCCCATTCGGGATCTCCGGCGACTCTCCGTGATGTCGGAGCAAATCTCCACGTGGCTAAAATTTAGGTGTTTCCTTCCTTATCTGCGTGCAGAGTATCCTCACTACTTAGCTGCAGAGAGTGTTGATGGAGTTGCGTAGCGACCTTCAAAGAAGATAGTGATGTCACCCAAAAAGTAAGCGTCGAATGTACTTTGTCTAATTCCTCGGCTCGTCTGCCTACCGTATCTACAATACGATATCTAACAAGAATTTGCAAGCAGATGTCAGAAATGCCAGAATGATAACAAAGCACACCTATTTATACAAAAGAGCCCGAGACTACTTCTTTTCTGCGTGTCGATGTGGGAAATGGCTTAATTCAACCGACGAGCAGTCTGGGCATCAAACCTTGGCGCAATCTTGTCGTTATAGGTCTGAACACGACAGCATGACAGCCCGCAATACGGAATTGATGGCCTTAATCGTGTCAGTACCTTGGAGTGAGTGTCGTCGAGTGACGTGAAGTGATGATCGGAGATAGTCGGAAATCCGTTGGTTGCCCCGTTGGTGGCGGGTTTTTCTATGAAAGTCCACCTTTGAGCTTCGACAAGTTCCCTGCGTGCCTTTAATTAGATCGGAGTCAAGAAAGTTCCCTGGAATGGCAAATGGATAATGTTGATAGTAAGCCCTTCGGTTATTGTTATCGTCCTGCTTATCGCAGAATTGCAGGCAAGGGTGTGACGGCCATCAGAAATCAAGCGTTTGGCTTGGGATTCACAGGAGACGATTTAATATGATGACACATCGCGTCTCGCTGTTTCTATATTCTCGGAGTCGGAGCTTAGCTACAACTCCGTAAGAATCATTCTTTGATCATTCTCGTTCCGCGATCCCGTAAACATCACTTTTAAGCACTTAATCTCGATGCTATTTCAAGTTTCTCCTTAACCTTTCACTCTGCAATATCGGTATGCATACCATCCGAGAACGCCGATCCTGGACTGCTCAAGAAGACATGCTCCTCCGCGATGCTGTGAAAACAGGTTCGCCATTATCGCCTTTCTGTTCTATGGCACTGAGCTCCTTTTAGAGAACCCTGGAAGTCCCAGTCCTTCCAGGTGGCATGCTATTGCAAAACATGTTCCCACTTGCACTAACAAGGATTGTCGCAAGCGCTGGTTTGCGAAAATGGCCTCAGAGGTCGTTAAAGGAGGGTGGTCACTTGATGAGGATGAGTGTCTTCTGAACGCAATCGAGAAATATGGGACTAGGTGCTTTGAGTCTCATTATTCTGATACTGTGCCTTAACACACTGCAGGTGGTCCCTGGCTGCAACAGTGGTACAAACCCGAAATAGCGATCGTCTGTGCTTCAATAGTATTGCATCCAATGTGCTAATTCATTGTTCAGAGTGTGCAAAGCGTTGGACGGATACCTTGAATCCAACAATTGATCGCACTTCCTGGTCACCTGAAGCGGTACATTTATATGCAAGTTTAAGTGAAGCTTACTGATGCGTACGGTCATTAGGATGCCATGCTAATCAGGGCGGTTAACGAGCATGGAAAAATGTGGACAAGGATAGTGAAGACCTAGTGGCAATCTCTCCACTAAATAAGTCGTTAATTCCGATCTTAACAACTTATTTAGTGGCAATTCCTCCACTAAATAAGTCGTTAATTCCGATCTTGAGACGACTTATTTAGTGGCAATCTCTCCACTAAATAAGTCCCAACTCATCTCAATTCCTACCACTCTCAACCCGCTCGAGGTCCATCCTTCTTGTCCAATCTACTCAAAATCGAAACCAGCTTACCAACACCTTCCTTATCCTTACATCCAAGCCACTGCCGGTCCGTGACGCGTCGGTGATGTACCTTGATGTACCAATCCATGACGAGTGAACGTCAATTCCTGTTTGGGTTGGCTTAGTCAGTCAGCCAACGACTGCATCTAATATCCTGACCTTCTTTGCCTAGGTATGGACATGTGGTGCAGTTAGTAGTTTCACCTTGACGTGGTTCTCGGGTCTCGAACGCCGTTGCTTAGTAACCCCTGCGGAACCTATGGTTTGACTCTCGATGCTGCACTCACATTTTACTTTTTATTATTAATGTCGCATTTTTGACTTTGCCGACTTTTTCTCATGCATACAACGAGACACATGGTATGTATCGTATCGATCCCTACCTTACCCGTTCACTAATTGCAGCCTTTGCTGGCTCAAGTCACACCGGTCTTACTTGAGGTTTTCAAGGTCCAGAAGATATAGAAAAAATAATCATGGCATAGAAAAAATAATCATGGCAGAGAAAAAATAATCATGGCAGAGAAAAAATAATCATGGCTGTGAAATAAATTGGGAAGGGTATAACCACGTGGGAGGCTCACCAAAAATAGGTTTTCAGGGTCCAGAAGGATATAGAAAAAATAATCATGGCATAGAAAAAATAATCATGGCATAGAAAAAATAATCATGGCAGAGAAAAATAATCATGGCTGTGAAATAAATTGGGAAGGGTATAACCACGTGAGAGGCTCACCAAAAATAGGTTTTCAGGGTCCAGGAGGATATAGAAAAAATAATCATGGCAGAGAAAAAATAATCATGGCTGTGAAATAAATTGGGAAGGGTATAACCACGGGAGTATGACATGACACCTGCACATTTCAGTCTGCAGCAAAAAAGCTGTGCATGATTTTTTTATCCAAAACATCTATTATTGTTAGTACAAAGTTTACAATTGCATTACGGCCACAGTATTGTTGCATAAAAGCTTCCATTCCTTACTTCCGAAGCTGGTTATTCCTGGGGAGACATGTGATGTGACATCACATCATGTCTGTGAGTGAGTCGTTGCCTTCAAATCATTGATAAGGTATTCGTCATTCTCGTCAGACCTAAAATGGGTTGGAAGAGAACCTGCCATCCAGAAGTGAACTTAGTGCTCCTGAACTTGGGGTTCTGATGCCAGGCAGCCTGAGCATCAGAGTGAGACCGATGACCCCAGGCACCCAGCATAGGATAACACAATCGTATATAACTGGATGGAAATAATGTGATGCCTACAAAAGGCTAGGAGCAGGTGCATCAAAACCTAGCCAAGGAAAACCTCTGTGAGGAAAAAACCTTGAACCAGGAAACTGAGGAAAGCTACTGTCCAGCAATATAGAGAAAAGGATCTAAATAAAAGAAGGGAGTGGAGGGAGGGGAGAAAAGAATTCCGAAGGAGAAAGAGAGAGTGCCCGACCAGCACGTTGTATGGACAACGGCACAGTAGTGAGGAAGAAGGACGGTGATGGTTGGGAGCAAACATGACAAGACCATGTGCTTTCTTGTCACTCCTCTACCTTATCTGCAGCTAAGTTGTGCCTCCTTAGCTTACAATTAGGCAATATGGACTTGGGTTTTGAGATATAAAAACACTTGTTTAACTTCATAGACATAACAATATCCACAAGGGAGATGATCTAAGGTATGATACATGTCCGTATTCAAGTACTATGTACAAAGAAAACTGAACCACACCCCCCATCATCCAACTTGCCATGATCATGACAGTTGCGATGCAGATTGGCACTCACTTTGGTGGAATACATCTCTGTTAAATGGAAGAAATCCTATTGGCTACTTGCAATTGATTAAAAGGTTGAGAAACTCGGAGGTTAGTAGAATGAACTGAGCTTGCTTTGATTCTGGTGTCAAAATTGGTGAGACTGCGGTGGGTTGGGGGAAGTGGTATGTGTTAATTGGTGAGGTTGTTGAGAAGCTGGTTGGTACTGTTGTGGAGAACACGGGAATGAATTCGAGTTGATTAGAAGTCAGATGTATCATGTCTAGTTTGAAACAACTCACTCATAGAACAAGTGTTTTTACATCTCGAAACCCAAGTCCGTATCGCCTAATTGATGATTTGAAAGAAGCAACTCACTCACAGATGTGATGTGATGTCACATCACATGTCTCCCCCCAGGAATAACCAGCTTCGGAAGTAAGGAACGGAAGCTTTGATGCAACAATACTGTGGCCGTAATGCAAGCTATGACTATTGTCAACTTTGCATTAACAATAATAGATGTTTTGGATATTATTGAAAAAAAAGATCACACGCAGTTTTTTTTTGCCGCAGACTAAATGTGCAGGTGTCATGTCATAAAAAATAATCATGGCATAGAAAAAATAATCATGGCATAGAAAAAAATAATCATGCCTGAGAAATAAATTAGGAAGGGTATAATCATGTGAGCTCACCAGAAATAGGTTTTTGAGGTCCAGCAGGATCATCATGGCATCATGGCAGAGAAAAAATAATTGTGGATCAGAGAAAATACTTATGGCTGAAAATTGAATCAGAAAGGGTCTAACTATTTTATCTGTTGAGTGTCAAGACAGGAAACAAAAAATACATAAGAAGCAAAAAAATGAGTTTTTTGCAATAGTTGAACAGCACAGCCAATTTTTCACTGCAGAAAGGATCAAACAACAAATACCAGGCAGAAGGACAGGGCATGGCTGCTGTAAAGCTAAAGATGGCTTGTTCTGCGCCATATGACGTGACTTTCACGTTCCATTTTCACTGTTGCAGAAAAATTGCCTCGAGAATGCTATCTTTTGGGTGTTTTGACATAAGTTTTGTATTTCTTGCCCAAAATGACATGTGTCAACCATTTTAAAGCTTTATGCTACATGATAAAGACTCAGCCCGGGAAGTAAGCTATTAAAAATAGTTGAGTTAGTAACTTGGTCCGACTCAGAGGTTTGCGGTTCCAAAAGGTCATTTCTGCAGCCACTTTACTAATCCGAATCAGGCCATTAAAAACTAAATGTGGTTTATATGAATTGATATAATAGTGATTTCTGTGGATTTCCTCTATTTAGAAGATTATTTTATCAAACTGCATATTTGTTCTCAGCATTTTTTTCACTTCCCATTTTGACTGTACTGCTTATAGCACCTGCTGTAGTACATAGTTGAATAACATACTACTGAAATCTCAATCTCAGCTGCTAATGGTGTGAAGTTATAGCTTGCACCAGGTCATTGATACTCATCAGCAACCTTTACCACCACATTTTACAGGTGAGTCACTGGCCTTTCAGAACCTGGGCCAAGCTACTCACATTTTTGATAGGAAGTAAAAGAATTACCTCAATGGTAGAAAGGTGCAATCCTTAGGGATTTTTGAGGCTACTATCATATTTCTTGCACAGAATCACATGTGCCAACCATACAGCTTTCTACATCCTGAAGAAGTAGATGGCCAAAATGGAACATGAAAGTCACATGACATTGGCATTGAAACCCACGAAGCAAGCTATTTCAAGCTTTACAACTGCCATACCCGAAATTCCCTCCTAGTATCATTGTTTTATATTGTATAAAGGCTTTGTGTGTTCGAATATTGGTGGGGCTGTCTGAATACTGCAAAAAACTTATTTTTTTTGCTTTTTATATATTTTGGTTTCCTGTTTTGATGCTACATAAGATTTATTAGGAATATCACACTCACAGAGAACAGTACTGATTCTCTTGTAGCTGGGCCTTAGCTGCGAATTAATGATGTGACTGTGATTGGTGACAGTGCTTTTGGGTCCCATCAAGCCGCACGGCCATCAAGTGTTAGATTTTGAAATTCGGATCGGCTAAGGCTAAAAATGAAGCTGTCCAGTCCATGTTACCATACTATTAATGTACAAGTCCATGGCAGAGTATGCTATTAGCCTAGTTACATTTGTACAAGAAACTAGGCTATTAGAGGGTGTCAGATCCTGCCTAAGGTGAATAGACTACAAGGCTCCAGGAGTCCAGTGGTGAAAATGAGCAAGAGAAACAAGACGTACATACTAGTATGGCCTGTCAGACCAAGATTTCGCTGAGGTCTAATTCAGTAACTGATATATGGCTTACAAGTCTGGACTGTCCATAATGCCATTACGTCGACTCGGAATTGGTTGTGAATGAGGATGAAGCCAAACTTGTCATATACGTGAAGTGCTATTATAGTCTACTCAGTGCTGATATAGAATTAACAGTAGGTGCACTGCAGAATGATGATTTGGGAGCACAAGCATTCACCTTAGGCAGGACCTGACACCTACTCATAGCATGCTTTCTTGTATGAACGTAACTGTTCTAACAGCATACTCTGTCATGGACATATATAAATAGAAATGGTCCTATCCGGCGTCCTTCATCACACTGGCCTTTCTCCCCTTGAATAGCAGCTTGAGTCATCACCAAAAGTGTTGGTCCCTGACCTGGCAGTCTGGGGTATCATCAGGGTAAGTATGGCTAGAGTGGGCCAGATCTAGTAGTGGGATGGCAATGTAGGTACAAGGTATTGTACAAAATTGCTAGGCAATAGGACCTGATTGCAAGGGCACCGCTTGATCTGGCCCAACCTAGCAATCTATATGCCTGATCTGGACACTATCTGGCCAGATAAAAGCCTGATCTTGGTTGACCTGGCGATCTATATGCCTAATCTGGACTATCTGGCCAGATAAGAGCCTGATCTTGGTTGACCTGGCAATCTATATGCCTAATCTGGACACTATCTGGCCAGATAAGAGCATGATCTGGCCCAACCTGGCAATCTATATGCCTGATCTGACACT
The DNA here is from genome assembly GCA_003313965.1 of Megacollybia marginata. Classification (NCBI taxonomy): domain Eukaryota; kingdom Fungi; phylum Basidiomycota; class Agaricomycetes; order Agaricales; family Porotheleaceae; genus Megacollybia; species Megacollybia marginata. The sequence continues at coordinate 18,832 of QLOY01002976.1, forward strand.
ATCTGGCCAGATAGGAGCCATATCAGGCCCAATCAGCATTTGACACCCTTCTCTAGGTCAACCTGGCATTATGTCTCTACCAATAAATTGTTTTCAAACCCTACTATATAGTACAAATTGAATATATACAACCCTAGAAAGGTAGGTACATTAGTTCCTGGTATAAAATCATCTGCTGCTTGAATAGGGTGTTCCTATTTCAGAAAATTAAATTTAATACAGGTAGTTGGGCAATAAACTTACTATACTGGTACTACAACTTGGAGTGCTGGCAGCCACAGTAAGATCAGCATTAAGCTGATGGAGGGAGCTTGGGCCAGGAGACTGGGGACCTGAGAGAGGCCCAGGAGGAAGAATCTGACCACATAATCCTCGAGGTATGACTTGATATCTAACTTTGGGTCCCTTGCAATTGTTTCAAGACTTGTGGGTAGCCAGTGATCACTCAGATATGAAATCTTTCCCACATGAATCACAAACAAGCATATTGAGTGTTACATGTTGCTGCACTGGAGGCAAGGGAGTTGATGGGAGTTGATAAAGAAGAGGCCAGGCAATGCACAAGCACAAATTTACATGCTCAATATAATTTTAGAACGGTTTCCGGGCCTGAGTCAAGAGGTCATCAGGTATCTAATCAAGTTGATTCCGAGTCTTAATTAGGACTCGGTCTATTTAGTATTTCCGCTTCCGTTAGAATGCTCGTCGGAATGGCACTTCAGATTCTTGGATGAACAAAGAATGAACTTTCAGGAAATGCTTTTTGATTCTAGGTTACGAGCGGGTAATGATCGGAGAATCTACTCATCAACCCAATATATGTATATGAAGCAGTAGCTCAGAACGTGAAACCACCACCATGTCCTTTCGTGGACTCAGAGACATCCTTCCAATTCTCACCAGCATCTTACAAATGCCAGCTTCAGTATCCCAATGTTTATTCCGGGTCTTGGATGAGCTCTTGGGTGGTACGTCGGTTGGTCGGTGCGAATGGTTGATTCCAACTGCTGAACACATACTCTGAGAGGTTGGGGACAGTGTCCTTTGAAGATTAGTTAGCAAAAAACCTTTCAATTGGGAAAAACGTACAGCAGTGGTCTTGTGCAACTCGCGTTGAATAGTCTCGACAACTTTTGTTTGACTAATAATATTAAGTTGTCGAGGTCTAAATCGTTCAAATCATAATTGAAAGGATTTTCGCTGTGTTTTTTTTGTCAGCTGACAAAGTGTGGGATATAGAATGGAATCTTACATCTCTTGACCAATCTTGAGTAAGCCCAAGAATAGGAACAACGCGAATGCAGTTCTGGGGATAGTTATGTAATTCCGTTTTAAGACCATTGTCAACCATCGATTGGACCATCAGGTCCGATTTCTCCTCCTGAGTCAATTTTGCCAAATGACAGCTGTTCTGGGGGGGCTCTGAAGATCATGATGAACTGGTAACTAAGCACGCGTTTTCAATACGTGTCACATCACACATGTAACTTTGTTGATCCTGCTTCCTGGCCGCATCTCTGTCCATTCCTGCTCACTACTACCATGGCCAAACGACCTCAGACTGACGATGTCGACAATGACGACAACAACAACGACACGACTCTGCAAGAAAAAACCGATCCCCCCACTTCAATCACATCCGATGAGCTGTCCGCACATTCGTTGAGGTACGTCTCCCCCCACAACACAACCCTTCTCAGCTGCCTAAAGCTCTCAGGAAGACCTATGCACCCTTTGCAAATCACTTTGCAGCAGTTTTTTTTGCTCCGACAAATACACTTTGGGAGAATGATCCCGTCGAATTTGTTCGGTTCGCTATTGGTAGGTCTTTGGCTTCTTCACGACTATGATCTCAACCTCAACAGATGAATACGAGTCCTCTACGACCTCAGCCGCAGCTGTGGCCTTCCACCTCGGCACAGCAAGCAACTGAACCAAGGCCATCTTCAGCCAATCCTATCGTTTGTGCACAAGCGCCTTCTCAAGTATGTGTACCTTTCCCTTCCCCTGACACAAGCTAAATACCTTCTTATGGCCAATCCTCACCTGAAGAACTCTACGCAGCCTTATCCATAACTCACATCCTCCTTCGCCATGGGAGCCAGATCCGTCGCACTAGAAGACATTGTCACAACACCTGTTATTCCCTCTTTTGCATCCCCAGAACCCTACATCCGCATGGTTGCGTCTGAAGTCGTCGGGGGTGCGTTCTCAGCTGGATTTAAGTTTTCCGATGCAGAGGTGTTGGAGAAGAGTTTTAGAGCTGTCGCGGGTGTGACGAAAGATTTTGAGGTTCCTGTTAGAGTACAAGTGGTATTGGTGTTGGTTGAGATTCAGAAAGACGATGCTGGTTTGTTCACTTCTGTTATTCTTGTCTGTGACATCCCATTTGGTAGTGTGGAAAGCTATTGCACTGGAGTTCTTCTTCTCTTAGGATTGTTGTGTACTTAGATAATAATACAGTTTGTTCTCTATGTGAGATAATATTGTACTATTTTGATTAACACATATTAGGCTTGAAATGGGCAACAGTGCCAGTGCTGGTCTAAACTGGCCAGATGTACCAGGTCATGTGACTCTAGGCAATACATTGCAGCTCATGCCCATTCTTCCCGGATGTCCCAGATCATGCTCATGCTTGCCAGATGTCCCAGATTAGGGTCAATCTGGCAAGACTGGCCTGATCTGGCCCATCTGGCAATACCAATATAATATGGCCATCTAGGGGCCAGAGTCCAGATCCACTTATAGCCTCTTGCCCAATCTGGCAATACTTACTTTGTCTGGACATATTGGGCCTGTCCATTGAGGATTAGGGACCAACACTTTTGGTGATGGTCTACCTGCTTAAACTATGATATACTCCTTCATTTATCAGTAACATAGGTACAAGGCCCCTCGGTCTGGTCAAGTTTATGTAATGATAGCAATGCATGTCTGATCAGATCCACTGCTTCTGATCAGCTTTGTGCCTATCATTTTCTGATCATAACTGTTGAGGTGAGCAAATTCGCATTGATCAATCATCGCATCTCTTGCAAGTTCAAGTCGATCCAAGCCTTAATCATCACTGATATGACTGTTATGTGACCCACCCTGGAAATCTTTTGAAACACCTTCTAAAACGTTCTAAGACATCTCCTAGTATAGAGGAAGACCCTCTAAGAGATAGTCTATCGGTTATAGGGCACTTGGTGTCATAAGAGGCACTCAAAGTCGCTCGCGGAGCACTTGCATCCCTGCGGACAGTCAAATAAGGGCTAAGACGAATAGGATCGGACCTAGAAAGCCATCCTATTGTATCTAGTCCACCTGCTGTTGCCTTGACCGCCTTGCAAATCACTTCTAAACTATTTACTATGGCTAGTGGGTCCATCAGTTAGAACATCATCCCTTTGGAAGAGGAAGCGATGCCTTAGAAGCTAAAAAGGTCACTTAACATAACCGATCAAAGATCAATGTCGTCAGTGGACGTACCGAGTCTTAGAGAAAGACTTGTAGCTAGTCTGAGGAGTTAGTTAAAGCTCGCGGGCGGTAAAAACATCCAAGAGCTATCAGAAGCAATGAAGCTCGTGGAAGAACATATCTGTTAGGATGGAATGCTAACTGAACCTTAGGGCATAAGCGACTAGACTGGGGTAGTCCTCCGTCGCTTAGGAGAAGGATTGACGCATCCAACTGGGATGATTCTAACGAATTGACAAACTACTTGGCACGGCACTACCACGGCAGAAAAGGATGAGGAATCAGGGGAAGTGGTACGCGTACAGGTCATGCGTTTAGAAGGTTCTGGAAGGTTTAGAGAGGTATAAAACTAGCAGGAAATGGGGAGGAGTCCTTAGAATACAGACGAAGACTGAAAAGCGTGTATTTTGCAGGTATTAACTACCTAGCATTTCGAACCTATAGACTACTTAGCTCTAACTCGCAGAGAGATCACTGCCGTCCACTAGTACCTCTTAGGGAACGTCGTCCACGGAGTGCCTTGGGCATCGCCAACTTGAGATTCTAAGAGAACCCAGTACTGTTTTACGGGAACCGTTCGTTTAGTCGCCTGTAGTAGAAACACGTGTGAGTCACCGATTAGTACCTCTTCATCTACGTGTTCTAAGACCGCGCTTGTCACCATCAGCTCTACAGAACTTCGTTCTAAGAGCACCCTCGTTGTCTTAGGACAACAACTTCACTGAGATCACTCTAATCGGAGTCTCTCGCCCCACTCATTACTGCGAACCTCACGACTTGTTTAGGTTCCTCCTAGAAGCGAACAGACCGTTCGAAGTCTTCTTAGAAGAACGTTGAACTAGCCTAGTTGGTTATACCACCCGTGAACTTACTTAAGGGATACAACTCTTGTAAAAGAGAAGAAGAAGCGTCTGGGCGTTACAATTAGGATAACATTGTGCGCTTAGGTGTTGGTTGTTGGTTGTGTGTGCATTCGTATATGTCTTAGGAGAGATCTTAGGGCTCGGATTCGCCACTCCTAGCTAGCACTTAGAAGTGTTGTTGTGTTGTTCGGTAGCATAGTCGGCTCACCTCGCCGGTTATACGGTTAGGCTCCCTATCATCGCTCTTCAATGGTTTGAGTGTACATGAAGCAATAACTTGTAAATTGGACCTGATAAAAGATTGAATTTAATGATCTCCCGTTCAACAGCTCCAAGCTGAATCTATACTGGATTGAAGTTTTGGCCTGGGTGCTACTCACATAGAGCGTCAATCCTGAGTCAGTCCAGTGAGTTCACTATTGATGTTCAGTATGGCTTATAAGAGGATATATGTGACGAGGTGGTAGTTGTAAAAACCTAACCGAAAATCTCTTTTCCCATGATCTCTATTCTTGCTGCACTTTGCAGTAGTCTGGACAATACTCTTCCTTCAACCAATGAATAAAGCCTTCCAAGTAAGCGCTCAAGCACCGATGCTGTAACCCAGACTACCCCAGTAATGGGACTTGAAGGTTTGACTCGGCATTCAGATTGAACTTATGACTCAATGACCTCCACCACAAACAGTGACGGGAGGCTCATTGTCTTCAATATATTGGAGAGCAGGCATTGGTGTGAATCAGCTGTTTAACGTAAATACACCTTTGGATGTTTGAAGGGGGTGAATGAACATTTATTCAGCAAAGGTTGTCTTCTTCTATCACATGTTCACAGCTGGCTTTCTGTGCAATCAACACAGGTTATTGTGTCTTATTTGTGAAGTTTGGCAGAGTTAGTGAATGATGAGGATATTAAAGCTGTTGCTGTAGAGCCTGAGCTTGTAGGATGCTTAATATGGCTGTACACCCATGCCCATCCATGGATGTATCTGCCATCGACATCTGCACATGTGGATGCAATAGGGTGTGGATGTGAAGTGGATTGGCTTCAATCCACCTGTGATACACCCATGATCTTGCCTGAAGTAAGAGGTTGCAGAGACAATATCATTTATGGCATCCAATTGGGCAACTGAACTCTCCAAAGGAGACCCAGTGGTCTGAAGGAAATTCGAACTAGCAAATTACATGGTACAAATAAGAGAGCAAAGTTTACCCTTAGGTCTCATTGAGAGGGGGAATGTTGATTCCTTTTTTGGGTCCAATAACATGCCTGATTTGACAGTCCAATTTTTTTGATGGGAGTAGAAAGGATAAATTGATAAATTATGAAGAGACATAGGTGTACAGGCTCACTGTAGCATGATTTGTCAACTCCCTTCACCAATATTTCAGTCCATTTCTATCATGTTGTGAATGACACCATCAGGTCTCAAGAGTTGTCATACCAGTCATTGCTCAATCTAGAGAGCTGGGATTGGTCAGAAGGTGAATGGAAAGGCCAGACAGAACACACTTAAAATACCATTTGCCCTCAAGTAATCATAAGCTACAGGAAACTGTTAGTTACCACATTGCTGAGAACAGCCAATGACACATAAGGGCTGGAGTTATAGCCTAAGATGAGTTGATTGGGGGCCCAGGCATGAACAATCCAGTAGCTGCATTTCTGTGCAGACTGAAGGATATATCAGAATGCAACTAAGGAAACAAAGTGAGGGAACCTGATACAGTTAGCATCATCTAAATGTTTGTCAAGACAGTGTTGAGAGTGAGGGGGATAGACATTGTTGCAGATTCCTCAGAGTCTGTAATGCAAAAAAACCCAGCTCAGTAACTTTGGTTAAAAAGCCATCTTATTAACCTACTCACCAAACACAAGGTAACAGGCTGGAAAATGGTTCTCCAGTGTCTGAAATGCAGTCAAAGCCAAAGATGTACAGACACCTATATAAACAAGCAGAAGTCACTTGTGACATGTCTTGTGACTGCTTCCCAAAAATTTCTGGTAGCCTCTTAGATGTCTTGGTGTGGCTGGTATGTTCAGCTGCTGCCATCTTATTGTGTTTAGGTAAGGTGCTAGCTGGAATCATACATTACTAATACTCACCTCCAAAGGCTCCCAAAAAACATCTAAAGCATCAGAATAGACTCTGATGCCCCTTGATGTTGTTCTGTAAGCAGATGACCTATATGGGAAGCACAATATTGACTGAGTCAAGGACTATAGGTTATCAGCATGGCCAGAGGTTAGTAATATGTTATTAATATTACCATGAAAGGAAGGAGGTTAATAACCTAATTAGGATCCTCTTGGGAGGTTCAGCATTACACCATCAATGATTTCACCGTAAAAGTGTCATTGCAACAACAAATATATATAGAACATAGAATAGTCCCTGGTGAATTCAGAACACTGCCTCATAGGAGACAAATTTGGTTGTATGCATACCAATCTATACTGCACATGACTTGACCAAATAGGCACCAAGTCAACTGTTTTCATGTCTAGTTATTCAGTGTAATTTACAGTATATTTAGCTATGAAAACATTAGCAATACTAAATTAGCAAGGTAATGTAATATTGGGATGTATATAGTTGCATGAAGGCTTACACAATGGTCAAGGTTTGAAGCAAATTTGAAGGCAAAGCTAAGATGACAGTCAGGCTTTAGATGATAAAACTTGTTACACAGTGACCCTGCCTTGTGCCCTCCATCTCCTTTGCATGTTCAATGTTCCAGGGCTAAGTTCTGAAGCCTGAGGCAAAACATCTGCTCTGAACCTACTGGGTGATGTTACCTGAGCCTGTTGCATTGACTTTACTTTACACTGATGACCTGTTATGGTTCTGAAGCTCTAGAAGCTTTAAAACCAAAAGTTGCCAGCTGAGGTTTGTTTATTCAAGTTGATGGTCCCTGCCAGTGACATGTAGGAACTGAATCACTCAATTGCATGATGTTACAAGCATTTCTGTAGCTAAATACACTGTAAATTATGCTGCAAACAATCTTAGATGCAAAAATGAGACTTGGTGTTTTTGACCAAATCATGTGTGATATGGATTGGTGGGCAGCATCACCTTGGATACTAATAATGCATCTACAAGACACTATCAGAGGGATCCAGCCTCTTCAACAAAATTCTGTGCTCTTTGCTGCAAGTAATTGTTACTGGCAGCATTGTTCTGGACATTGCATTGAGAATGACTTAGATTAAAGGAGCATGCACCATCAGAATTGAGATACAAAATATCAAGCTAAGGATGAGCAATGTCAGTCAAGCCACTGTGAGCTGAATAAAACACATCTCCCTTCAGTCTGAAAGAAAGCCAGTAATACAAAGATCATGGCAAGCCAGCAGAGTCAGAAGGAATCATTCTGGAAACTATTAACAAAGCTAACACTGTATTGGCAGGAAAAACTGAAACAAGGGTCCAAGAAGCTGTGGAACAGATGAGGTGGTGGTGGTATGAGTTCAAGATGCAAATGGGTCACATGAATACTCAACAAAAAACTTTCCATCAAAGTCTGTTAAGCATGCTGCAAGTTTCAGTGTAGACCAAGTGCAGATCATGTGCAGACAGCAAGAGGAATTGAACTCAATTCAGAGCTATCAGTATTCATTCAGTTAGCCCTAGTTGACTGATATTGGCCAGAGTTGACCAAATGGACCATTGTTGGCTAGGGTTGGCAGGTGTTGGCAAAGCATGATCCAATTCTCACTGGGAAGCCTCATTCTTCTATGGACTGGCATGACAGATTTGGTCAGGCCAGCATAAGGCAAGTGGCAGTAGCAGTGCAACAGATGATTTTTGGTATCAATACACTACATGCCCACCATGCTGTCATAGTAAAACCATGGTTTAGCCCAACTATGGTATTTCTATTGTAAAACTAGTGCAAACATGGTTTAAGCACACCATGTTGAACTGTTGTTATAAACCTTGTGTGATTGTCTGGTATCATTGACATGGTTTTGGGGGCAATTTATGGTGTTCCAAACATGTTTCACAGTCTGCATGGTGTTGTACTGTAAGTAATCGTACAAACTAAGTAATGTATTGCTGAAAAAACTTTTCTCCAGCTGACTGTAGTTCAAGGAATGGCTGTAAAGCTAGTTGAGATCCTTAAGAAGGGTCTGAAGGCCCTGAAAAAGAAAATTCAGGAACAAAAACAGAAACTCAAATCATTACTTGCTGAGAATAAGTCGATATCCTCTGCAGATGAACACTGGCTTGACAATGAAGCCAATTTAATTGATGAGGAGGTTGTCCTGAATGCTCTAGAGAATGCATCAGACTATGAGTGTGCTCTTGGGAAACTAGATGACAAGGGAAGAGGCATTGTACAGAAACTGAAGAAGTTTGCTGGAGACATGGCAAAAAATAGCTGGAAAGAAACAAATGCGTAAGATTCAATCAATGGAATTACTTGGCCTGATCTCTTATAGGTACTGAACCAAAACCAAACTTGAAAGAGGTTCAGTCTGAGTTGTCCAAAAAGCCTGCTGCCACACCAGTCTTTACAAAGAAGGAGAATGCAACTCTGGCCCAACACATCGAGGTTCTCAACTGGTATTATGCTGAGGGAGAAATTCAGTCAAAGACAGCAGCACATTTTGACAGGATCTATCCTAACCTGAAGATAAAGCAGCTGTTGGTGTCAAAATGGCTTCATGAAGAATCAAAATGGCAAGTGGAGTGGGATCAATGCAGTGGAAAAAATTCTTGTGCAACAAAAAGAGCATGGCAGATGCAGCATCCTGAGGTTACTGAAATGGACCTTTGGGTATCAAAGGCAATGGGAGACAATCTTTTATTGAATGGTGAGGTGCTACATCAGAAGTGGAAACAGTTTGCAGATTTGGTGGGAGTTCCAGAGGATGAGAGGCTCAATCTGAGTGAAGGCTGGCTGACACGGTACAAGGAGAGAGTTGGATTGAAGGAGCTAAAGCTCCACGGTGAAGCCAGTTTGTCAGCTGCGGAAACAGTGGAGAAAGAGTGGAAGCGAATTCAGGAGTTGCTCAAGCAGTATGGCTATCCACTTGCAGACATTTTTAATATGGACAAGACTGGTTTGTTTTATAGGTGCATACCTTTATGCCCAATTTCACCACACTTAGTCAAAACAGTATGCCTCCCGACCGTGGACTCGCAAACAAGATCATTTCTGGTGTGAAGTCTCAGAAAGTGAGGCTAACATATGCACTCACTGCCAATGCTTTGGGAAGTGAAAAGTTACCACTGTTCGTGATTGGTAAGGCTCACAAGCCACGGGCATTCAAGCAAAAGACTGGAGAACAGCTTGGCTTCTATTATCACAACAATGCCAAAGCATGGATGACAGGTGACTTGTATGGTGAATGGATCAAAAACTGGGACCGTGAACTTGCAGAGAAAGGCTGTAAAGTCATTCTCTTGCAAGACAATTTTTCTGGTCACATTGTCCCTGATGGTCTTCAGAACATAATTGTAATCTTTTTTGAACCAAATCTCACTGCTCATGTCCAACCTGATGATCAAGGTATCATTCATTGTTTCAAAGGCCATTATCGGGCAAAATACATCTTACAGGCCATTGAACTGTATGATTCAGGTGTTACACCTGCAGAAATCTACGACATCAATCAGCTTCAAGCTATGCATCTCGCAGATGCAGCTTAGAAAGTAGACTGGCTGCGGTTCAGTTCAGTTCGGTTTGGTGCAGGTTCGGCCCATTTTTTCCAAACCTCAAACTGGACCTATGAGTTCAGTGCAGCCATTTTCCAAACCTGAACCTCTCTCTGAACCTGAGGTTCAGGAGGTTCGGGACAAAAGAGGCATTTTAAAGGTATTTTCATCTTGATTTATGCGAAATTAACTCTTTGCTGTCAGCTACAGGTCAATAGAACATCAGACAAGCAATATCTCACATACCAATACCATACAGGTTCGGGAGGTTCAGGTGCGGGTTCGCCATTTTTGGCCATTTTGCAAACCTTGAACCCGAACCTCAGGTTCAGGTTCGGGAGGCATTTTAAAGGTATTTTTCATCTTTATTTATACGAAATTAACTCTTTGCTGTCAGCTACAGGTCAATAGAACATCAGACAAGCAATATCTCACATACCAATACCATACAGGTTTGAGAGGTTCAGGTGCGGGTTTGCCATTTTTGGCCATTTTGCAAACCTTGAACCCAAACCTCAGGTTCAGGTTCGGTTCAAACCTAGGTTCAGAGGTTCGTGAACCGGACCATGGCCAGTCTATTGGAAAGAAGTCAATGCTACAACAATCCGGAACTGCTGGTGCAAGGCCGGTATTTTACCATCTAGTGAAATTGCAACCCCTGCCATCAACCCCTCTATCCCTGTTTCCACACTTCTTAGCATGTCCCCAGCTGAAGAAGATGGTTTGGCTCATGTTGAGAGGCAGGTCGAAGATGCTCTTGATGAACTTGTTGCAACTGGTGCACTTCAGCCTGCCAACCGGATGGATATTGCAACTCTGCTGAATCTGGCAAATGAGTCAAACACAATGGATGAATCAACAGATAGGGAAATTTACAAGGCCATGATGGCTGCTCGAGAGGCACGCGAAAACACAGAATGGTCCTGAGGTCAGGTCCAGCCAAATTTTTGTGGACCTTGACCTGGACCTCGAGGGTCAGTCTGCCTTGAGTGACGCCTAATTGCATGGTATTGTGGGATTACCAAAGGATCAGTAGTGTTGTGTTTTTAGACATTGTCACAATATTGTTTTATTCATTTTTTGACAATATGCACATGTCAAGGGCCAGCACTTTCCGCAATCGTGTACAGGCCTCATCTTTGGCGGTTCGGTTGTAGTCGGTAACATATGGAATGAGATTACTATGGTGGCTGAGGGGTTTCTGAGGCCAAACTGATATGCACGTGGCTAACGCTGCAATGATACTATCTCCGGGTCTTGAGTATAAGGGTACTCTGTAAAGTGCATACCTTTTAGTTGACCTGTTAGCTGTTGAAGCCACCTCAAGCCTGCACGAGAATGGGAGCACATATGGGAATATCTTTGTTTACTTCATTTTGACTTCCAATTTTCTCACAATCCACTTCTTCTTCCACTGCCACATCCCACCATTTCCATCCCTTTTCCCCACATTCCAGCCCACCATCAATGTCTTCCAGGGTCCCCAGATCGTTCCTGGCCTGGTGGAAGACCATTTCCTTTCCATCCCCGCCATCCCGACCCTCTCCCTACCCTCCACTGCATAGTACTGCTACTCTTCATCGCCATCATCATTGTTGGTCGGATGGGCCTGGTTTCCTCTATGTTTTGCAAGTATTTGATGGAACCGGTCGCATTCTCTTCAAAGGTGGATATACCAACAACGTCTCCTGATGCCGACATGAATAGAAGATGAAGTGTGTGCCTATTAAGTACTGGTGCTGCCGCCATTGTTTTCCGACCTTTCTGGCTCGCAAACATGGTATTTTGGAACCACCTGTGCAAAAAGCAAGTTATTAACCCCCTCCAGAGCAAATGGCTCATGAAGCACTTATAGCCAACGGTTTTCGGCGCACCAAAGAGATCTGTGAGGGAGAAAAATGTCATTTCTGCACCAATTTTTCTTAAAACCCAATTTTTCTGATCTTCATCTGATAGGTCATGCCAAACACCGAGAAATCTTTGAGTATTTGGGGAACAGAGATGCACACTATGCGAGAAGTAAAATTTATAGTATAATTGATTGCATTATTGCACCGCATTGATAAGAAATGTAAAAAATCACGGCTTTGCGTGAATTAGATTGAGATCGGTTCAAAATAGGTACTTACTGTACTATATAGTTTCATATCACAAGCACTGGTAGACTCTTGAATCGATGAAGAACACAGGATAGCTCACTTACCATCATGCAACTCCCCAAGGCAAGATCAGTGGTCAACCGAAAGCATCAAAAAATCTCTGGCAATACAAAGAAGCCACTGTTCCCTCAGTAGCAGATATTTTGCCTCCATCTTTCCACCCACACATCAGTTCGTGAAGCAATCGTGCTCTTGCAGCACAGATGTTCGGATCAGTACTGACCATCCCAGTATCAACTTTGGCCAGACTGACTCAGAAGATCAAATCCTGTTCATTACCCACTGCTGCTAGGATCTCTGCTGACCACTCCTTCCCAGTTTCCCATAGGTCCAGCGCTGACAATTCACAACGAAAATTTAGTTCACTCAGCTCCCATAACACTTCCTTCACCAACGCTTTGTTCATAGCTGACTCTGCAGTTCCACTTGGACCCATGCCACTCCACCTTCTTGCCTGTACATTCGTCCGTTGTCATTGTGTCCTCTAGTACATTCGCCAGTAGCTTCTCTACCACCTCTTGACTTGCACTTGTCCATGTATCCAAACCTTTCTTTATGCTCTCTACATTCAGTAGCATCCGCCATTGCTTCACTGGTATTGGTTCTCCACCCAATTGTGGCCTAATCAAAAATGCTGCGTGGTTTTTAAGCCAGCTGTCAAGATATTGTTTTCATTGTTCCTCAGATGCTACACCGATGAACAACACAGGATCAGGATACATCAAAGATGAAAACAACGATGGAGGATTCGAGGGAGGATCAGCACGGTCAATGTTAGCAAGTGCATCCACCCAGGCTTTTGTCATTCCCGGCCAGAAGGCATGAGATGGTTCAGTGAACTTGTCACGATGCTCATTGTCTACTCCAGCTTTCTTCTGATCTACTTTATTGATGAATTGAGTTACACAGACAGCAGAAACCAGACTTACAAGGAGTCTTTGTCTTCCTTGCTGGTCCCTCCTTCAATTTCCTGGCAGGCATCACATTCAGAAGGACTGCATTCGTGTAGGGGGTACTGAACATCAAAGCCTCTCTGTAATACTTCCAGATATTCACGAACTTCTCTGGATGATCCGCCCTGCCCTTGAATAACATTCTGCTCCTCCGAGCCAGCACCAACAACATGAAACCCAGCAGAGACTGTGGCAAACAGAGATCCTCCACATGAGTCCTGGCAACTTCCTTGAAAGGCTGAATCAACCAAAATGGAATGCCAACTTTGTAGTATATCTCTGCCAGGTGAAGATCTCGCACCAGCACTCCTATAACAGCTAGCACTCCCCACCAGCAATTAGCTTCTATACCATCAAATATGGACTTGTATTCTTCTAGATACCATACTGCTACCACCAGCTCCAGGAAAGCTCACTGTAATTTGACAACGGTTCTTTGTAACTGGTTCAGTGTGAACGTTAGCGTTTTGATACGAGATAGACATCTCTCCACAGTCAGCTGGCAGTTGCCAACCACTTGGTTCCTCATTGGAGAGCATGCTGCATCCACCCATTGCAAGAGCTCGTGAGCAGTCATTTTGAACTTATTGTAGTACTGGAGGGGCAGTTTGTATAGCAGACCAGTCCAATCCGCTGGATCTGCATGCAGGTCCTGTGGATCTGATGATACCACCATATCTCGTTGATGGAGGGGTCTTTCTTGGTGGGAATCAAGGGATAGTGACAATTTGTAGCTAAGTAGGGTTGCAGCCACACCAAAGGATCATCAGATCCAAAGTAGTAGTCTTTTTGCAAGCGAAGTTGAATCATACCCAGCTGAATTTCAGGTATCCAGCTCTGGTTCGGAGTCGTTACAAAGTGGTGGCCATTGTCCAACACTGCACCAACTTGGCCATCATAGGCAGTCAGAGCATTCAAGGATTCTGTGCTAGTGTTTGCATCTGGTTATAATGATGATAATAAATGTACCTCAGCTACGATGTAACAACTATTTGGGGTTTCTCACAAGCTTGGCCACATTCTTTGGTGGGTGGCAATGAAGCATAGGATACAATTGGCAGTTAGTGGGGGCAAAGGAAAGGATTGGGATTGAGAAAGTAGAGAGAACCTCAAGCACGAAGCAAAGGTTCAGCAAGCAAAACCCAAAGTAATGCTCTGAGCAGAACATGAAGTAATGCTCAATGCTGCTTGGGAGTGGCAGTGGGCTCAGTAAGATCTGATTGGCCTGAGTATTGTATTGAACCAAAGAGCTATCACTTACCTTGTCGTGATGGGATTGAAGATGTTTGTTTGGTCTCATGTCTTCTTCCCAGGACCTAGTCACCCGTCTTCACTTCAACCTCAAACTTCGTCCTGCCAGTACCAGTAAGGAGCTTACTACATGTTTGCTCTTTGCGACAGCTTTTGCTTCGTGCTCAGGCTGTCAAATCTGTGGATTCAGCTTCATGCTACCACATCCATCCCACTTCCCTTGGCTCTACGGCATAAACCCCACTCCATGCATATGATGTCGGGTAGCTGAACACCAGCTGTCACAATATGAACCTGTTCGGGTACAATCATAGTGTTTGCAAGGTGAATTCAATTGAAAACTATCAACATATGACATATAACACTATTAGGCTTTGCCATGCTGTACTATCCATGCCAGTAACTCATCTCTAGCTATCTGCAGCTGGTCCTTTGTTTTCCATAGCTCTTGAGCCCAGTCAGTTCTGATGGTGTTGTCATCTGAAACCACAATGACCTCAGCAGGATTTCTGCGACATGTATCAACATTTGCGGTCAGAGAGACACAGGCACACTTTCAACGTATCGGTCGTTCATTATCAGAGACCTCAGAGAAGTTGGAGGTTGCAGGAGCACTGGTTGCAATGCTTTGGCGTTGACGTTTGCAGCTTGGTTGGCATGGAATGTCAATCTGCATTTCAGCATTGCGAATAGCAGCTGTGGTTTGATTAAGGATCATTTGTGTAGGTGAGGGCGGGACAGGTTTCTTGGGAGCGTTCTGGGCCTTAAATCTGTACAAGTCTTGTAACCTGTGTGGAGCAGGACCTTCATCACTCCAGTACTTCCCTTTGGAGTCGAATCGTGCGCATAGGACCGTCAAATATGCTTGGTGCTCAAACTTTAGTCTCATATCCTCCCAGAATGCAAAGTCAGGGATGGTGCATGGTTTGCCTTGATGGTCTGACGCCGTACACTGCTAACTGTAAGTTTCAGCTCTCGGTTTGCAAATACGTACCATCTGATAGTATTCCCCAGCATCACTGAAGCGTCAGCTGCTGCCAACGCAGAGCCTGACCACAAACCTATGACCATCTGTATTGGATCATGTTGGATGAGGAGGAAACCCAGCCCATTCATGAATCAGTGTGCGCAGCTTGTTGCGCACCTCATCTTTAGTTTGGAGAAGATGATAATCACACATGTGAGTTACTGGGAAGCCTCTACTCAGCTGAGGATCTAGTTTTATAGTACTGCTGGACCTATCATATTGAACAAGCCTCTTTGTTCAATGTGATTTATCAAAGCACAACACCATTTGGTCGGTATACCATCTAACAAAGCGTAACTTATTGTTGTGTTGATCCCCACTTAAACATCATATTTCTTCACCGATTTCCACCATATTCACTTTTTCACATTATGGATGTCAACCTTACGCAGATATCCTTCCTGCAACTTCGAGATTACCGAGCTAGGGTCTTTCCTCCACAAATCATTGATCCAAAACACGATCCATTCCTCTCCCTGAGTAAGCCTCAACAGTGGCTTTCAGCACCTGCATTCGAGGTCTTGAAGGGCAAAAGCTTGACCTTCTCTCCAGGTGTAGGTAACACTATGCTTCCAGAGTTAGAAGTGTTTCAACAATCGCTCTTGCCTGAACCTCTGACCTCACATCCTTTTTTTTCTCTCGACTTGGCCAAGACTTGGGTGTGTGAGAGCGCACTGGAACTATTCCTGCAGTTGATTTGTCAACCTCCTCTTGAGCCTTCACCACCGCAGTTGTCGTCAAATGATGAGTTTGCTGTTGAGGCTAGTGATCAGCTCAACGCAACTTCTGATGACCAGTCTACAGCAGAGCATCCTACAGAGCCTGTAGTTGAGGACGATCTTGAAGGTGAACTCCAACGCACTGATTCAGTTAATACCGTGATGGGCCCTACACCAGTTGACACGTCTGATTACGAGCACACTGCACAGGGGTGCATTAAACTTGCTTCAAAGACATCAGTCAACCAAATGTTTGCTCTAAATCACATTCCGCCAGAATTTGAGGTAGCTGTGGGTGGCCAGAAGACAGCATATCTGCTAGATTTATCATTGCTGGAAGACAAACTGCGCTGCTTATGTCTGGAATCGAAGGGTACTGGCTTTGTAATTTTACATGAGGTACACTATGCCACTGTCTATTGAGTACACTCAACTGAGTGTTGTCTAGCTGTACGACTCTTATCATGAAGTCTGCCGGTCATCTGAAAGGTGATGTCGACATTATAGAAGCCCTAGGTCTAGGCAAAGTCCGAGCCTGACACATCGATTTCCAATGCAATGGTTACAAGCATTGTGAACACCATATTCCCAACACAATGTTCACTCGAGGAGTACAGGATATTAACCCACGCAGACAACAATGGATGGAAGAGAGGAAAGCCACCCAAGAAGCAGAACAACTGCCATCAGGATGCATGTATCGGTAACTCAAAAGCCTGTGTACTGCTGTCTTCTAACACTAAGCTACAGTTTTTATGAATGTCTCTTGATATGCCCCAATCCAAAATGTGGAGGTGCACTGAAACTCTATCAGTTAGAACAACTCCAGCTGGGCAAGAGCTGGTATGTTGGATGTGAGAACCAGGACAATCCCGCATATGGACCAGACTTACATCTTCACCAATTCATCCTGCCTGACATCCAGGAGGATGACTTATTACACTTGATACAATGCCATGGCCAGATCCCAAACCTCGAACATCACAATGTTCCATGCCCCAGTATTGTGCATCCTAGTTCTACCCAGTCGAACTGTCATAAGGCCATTTACCTTCAGTATTACATCTATTCAGCATCGTGTAGAACACCTTCATGTGCAGGACAGCAAGGTTCTTCCACCTGCAACATTTCAATGACAGGAATGCAGTTCTCGACTCCATGTCTATGTCCCTGTCAACAGCGAAGGCAAACAGGTAGCCTTGGTGATTCCAGAGGGAGAACATACATCCATCATGGATTCACCCCTTCCAAACCCTCAATGATCTCCTGTTCTTACAGAATGCTTTTGATGTGGCCAATTCCAACTTAATCAAACCAAAGGCGTTGAAAACCAGTAAGTCAGTGATGTGATCATTAACATATTACTAACTACAGTCAAGCATCTACTACTCAGGCTATGCTGAACGATTGGAATCTTGTGCACCTGTCTATGTGGCAGCAGCCAAGCTAAGGAGGGCGGTAGGAAAGATCAAAGTCCAGAAGAACCCAGAGGGAATGGGTTGGAAAGGTATGTGGGAACATATTGCCATGCATCCAGTTTTGACTTCTCTCGAGGCATGCAAGCTGAATTTGAACAGGAACAGTTGCTCCCTCCAGACAAACGCTACATGTGGATGCTACATCAGGAGGGTGAAGTCAAGCTGATCGTCACTATGTTTCAAGAAATAGTAATGCATGTTCATGAGATGACTGCCATATCCGTGGATTACACATTCAAGCATATTGCTGATGACATGAATGAGTGGGAGGTTGTAGGGTTCAGTCCCTTACATGGTTGTCATATGTATACTTTATCGCTTTTGCTGTAGTAGCTGACTTTGTGTAGGGCTCACTGTTTCCTCACTGTACTGCAACAAGCAGACTCACCGCGCCTTCTTTTTACTATTCTGGGCTCTTTTCGAATGCATCCAGATGGTTACAGGATGGCCACTGTTGTTCTGGTGCTTTATGCCTGCTCAGGGACAGCTCAAATGCATAACCTTAGATGCTGAGACAGTGCAGGTCTTAGGCTTGGGAGATTATCTCGCAATTAGCAGACAGAACAACCTGACTATCACTGGAATCCCTAATGATGATGCTTTGAAGCTGGTGGGACTTGTCTTGAAGACATGCGTGAATCATTTTATTCGGTAAGTGGTCATTGATATGCTGAAAGGTACTAAGGAATGTAGAAATGTTGACCGGGTCGATGCGCTGGCTGAGACCCAAAGCTATTTGAAGAGTATTCTTCACATTGACACAGAGGAGCAGTACCAAGCATATGATGACTGGTGTTTGAATGAGCAACAGCCAGCAAGCGTATTGAGTGAGTAGTATTCATTATGTACTTATTCATGGCATAGACTGGTACAACCACAAGAAGACAAACACCTGGTTACTGCACAGTGTTAACTGCTTCCTCTCTCCTATGAATAAGGAAAGCTGGGACATGACCCTGTCGACCAGCAACCTTGGTGAAACAGGCCATGTTGCACAAAATTTCCTCTTTTGGGGGCAATCCAAGTGTAAGTGGCTCCCAACCCAAGTCCAATGAACCTAAGTTGTTTTTAGTGCACGCCAACAAGACTGAGAGGTTATTATCAACTTTCATGTCTTTAGTTCTGAAGGTGTAAATCCTAACCAGTGGAATGGGCCGAAGTACAAAATGACCATCCTCAGGAGCATCACCTTCAGTGTAACTGTCAATAATGACAAAGCAGAGCTGGGAGAGTGGCAGGCATGCATTCAGGAGTTGAAGAACCAAATCAAAGCCTCTCTTGAGCAGTCAAAGCCCTTGCATGAGCGCCAACAGAGAATCAAAAATGACTGTAGTCTTTCAGATGAACACAGCCTGCTGCAGGCTGAGCTGAAAGAGGGAGTGATCGAAAGGAGAAGCCTTCACAATCAAATCAAGCTGATTGAGCAGTCAGAGTGGTTCAGACAGTTAAAGGCATCTTGCCACGGACTTCAGCTCAGTCCCCGCAAACAAAGTGTATTACCTATACCATCATCTCCGACCAAGCATCTACATACTCCTGCAACCATGATACCTTCATCATCTCCAACCAGACCAGATGAGGACGACAACACCTTCCCACCACTCTTCCCAATTGATGACAATAACAAGTTGCCCAATAATGCTACGCTTTCCCCATCCCCATCATTGCCAGTCGATGATCAAGAGGCTGCAGCCAGACCCAATGACAAAGTCTCAGAGCCAGCAACAGGTCTTGATTCAACAAATCCTGCAGCACCGTACAACTCATTCATTGAGATGCTGGAAGATGATAATGTCAAAAGCTTGCTTGCCCTGTACCCTTCAGAAGTGGTGGATATGACTGCTCCCAGGAATGGAGGCGAAAGAGTTCAAATTGACCATTGTAAGATAGATGGCTTAGATCCTGGGCTTATCCTAGTGTCAGGGGCATGGCAGAAGAGAAAACAGACAGAGCGAGCAGCCCAGAATGACATGAACATTACTGAGAAAATTTTGCATCAAAAGCAATGCCAGAGGAGTAGCAAGAGATAACAAATGTAATTTGTTTACAATTTAATGTTCTGCTATTTATTGTTCATTTGTTCTGTGACATCCCAAAGTGGAATCCCACAGCAAACCAGTGAATCTCACAGCAGATTTGCAATCCCACACCCTTGTCTGGGATTATGTAATCCCACAATTAACCTAGACTCGTCCGCCTTCTCACTGAACCTGGTCCTGAACCTCAGGTCCAGGGTCAATGAGGTCTGGACTGGGTTCGAGCCTGTTGGCCCTATATTCATGAGAAAATTCTTCTTACTCATCACTAATCTTGATTTTTTAAGATGCAAGCCAGCTGATATTCAATACAGAACGAAGTCAAGGACAAAATAATCATTACAACCTAAACAGGACCTTTCAATGTTGGCTTCGTAGTGTGACTGGTGTGATGGATACTTCATTGAGTCGATTCAGCTCGTTTTGGACCACAAAATATTCCAAACATGAGTTTCCACCATGAATCTCAGTTGAAGGTCTGTCACCATAACACTTATACCTCAAGAAACATTTACTAACTTTCATGTAAGGGTCAATAGGGTCAGAGGTCCGGGTCAGGGCCAGCAGGAGGTCCACCATTTGCTTGAACCTGACCCTGAACCTCAGGTCCGGTCCAGGGTCGGACCTAGGTTCAGTAGGGTCAGGACCAGACTGCGACTATACTATCAATGGAGGTGATGATATTGACAAAGAAACAGTTGAACCTACACTCAGCCAAAAAGACATTCTCAAGGCAACGTCTGTCGTCAGAAGGTTTGTTGATGACATGAATGATCCAATTGCATGTCAGCTAGAGATGCTCCTCGGTTCATTCAACCGCCAGCTCTGTATAGAGATAATGAACTCGCTTAAAGATAGCTCAATTACTGACTATTTCACCTGTAATTAGCCTGCTAGTTGCTATAATATATGCATTAGTTTTTATGCTATTGTAAGGCTCTATTTTTAGCATCTTTCTCATAACGCATACTCTCTGAAAAGTCATACCTCACCCTGATTCCTGAAGGGTATGACTTAAGAGGGAGGCGACTGTATTCAACTAGGTCTATTGAAATACACCATAGTCCATCAACTTACAATGGACTTCAAGTTGATCCATTGTAGTATGATGACTTACAGCAGATTCCATTCCAGAGGTTGATGCAGTACACTGCACTCCACTGAACCTCACTGCATTCTGCAGTTAAAGCTTGACGCACCATACTCCAGTGTACTTCAGTGACTTCTGTCAACCCGGGTCCGGTCTCTTTACCTGTTCTTTACCTTGTCAGATGATCTCATCAACGACCTCTGTCATACTTCACTGAACTCTGATCATGTGTTTGGATTTAAAATTTTATGTGTTTCACTGTAGTACATCGACCCTCACTGACAGAGAAGGCACACAGTCTATCAGCTGAGTCTTGGGATGAGTAGTCTTATGTAGTTTCAAGCTCAGAAATCAAAGGTACTACACTGTAGTACACTGACCCTCATTGACAGAGAAGGAACACAATCTATCAGCTGAGTTTTGGGATGAGTAGTCTCATGTAGTTTCAAGCTCAAAAATCAAGGGTACCACAATGTACTACACTATAGTACATTGACCCTCACCAACTCCAATACAGTGTATTACACTGGAGCATGCAGGCTTAGAGATCAGACTCATGTGGTCAGTCAGCAAACTCCGATGTACTACAAGAAATCTCAATGACTTAATGTAATGGAGCTTCAACACACTGACTACACTGAATGTGACTTGGGGTTATTGATGCTTCAGACATATTCAATGATGTCTGTTGAAGTGCAATGACCATCATTGTAGTCTGATGACTGACATGGGGAGGATAGCTGTAACCTTGTTGAAGTACAGTGGAGTACAGTGTACTTTGTTGACTTTGCAGACCGGAGTATATTACTGAGTAAATAAATGACAACAATGAAGGATAGAATACTGACACGAGGTCACATTACAGAATGGTCAGGATTCGGGAAAGAAAGCAATTACGGAACAGTCAGGAGAGAAAAGAAGGTGAACATCATGGGAGAAGGCAAGCATAAAAGGAAAAGAAGCATACCATGTAAAGGCAATTCAAGAACTGTCTTAGTGGCATCAAGGTAAAAGACTGAGCCTTACTAAAGTAAGGACTTGGAATCTTACATGTTGTTTGATTTTGTTTATGCCTTTCTCTACCAGAACCCAAGACTGTGAAAGTTTGATGCTTTCAGGGCCAGGCTCTAGCACAATTATCTTAGTTTGCATAGATTCCGAGCCTGAGGAATATGGCTAATACCGTCCTAAATCAGAGAAGATGACTCTACATCATGGATGTGTTACAATTGTGAGGTGGGTTCTTCCTTGGTTCTCTAGGTTGTATGACACCATTTTATCCGGAATCTCTGGATACATAATATCTTTATCATCAAATAGACCTGGTAATGCTTGTCAGCTAGACATTGTCGTAAAGGTATTGCCAACCTGAGACTTTGCAACAACCTGACCGATTTTGATTAATCAAAATCTAGTTTGGATCAAATGTTTAATCCGCGTTTAATCAGTGTTTAAACACTGATTTATTTACTATATATACTGTTAGTAGGGTTTAATCACTGTCTAATCATTGTTTAAATATGTTTAATATACGCTACTACCATTTAAATGAGCGTTCAAACACGTCTGCTTAAACGAGTGTTCAAACAAATCTGTTTAAATGCTCGTTTAAACAACCGTTTGAACGCGCATTCAAACACGTCTGTTTGAACGCAACTGTTCAAAGTCACGTTTATGCCCAGTTATCGTTAGGTTAGACTACTAATTCATCTCTTCCAGTCAGCAACTTTCCTTTCTCATCGCATTCCTGCCCATCGATGTAGAATCTCCCTTCAACTTCCACAATATTAACCCAACTACAAACAACGCAGTCAGGTCAATGCTCGTAGACTAAGTGGACACGTACCCTTTAGCTTTCTTAGGTGGTCGAGTGGCAGTAGCTTTGGCTGTCGGTTGCAGCTCTTCCTCTCTAGAGCGTTTCTTATTCTGCCTGCTTGCTCTCGTGCTGTGTCTTGGCGCCTCAACTGCTTGGTCTTTCTTGGACCTCTTCGATTTCGTCGTTTTGGCCTCGTTATGGTGTGCTGAAGGAGAAGCAGGGGTAACAAGAGCCGAAGCGATAGATGGCGCTACAGAAGGAGCCACGTCACTTGCAGTTGTCGTGGCACCCAAATGAATAGGAGGCGTAGCAGAGGCTCATATTAGAGAACACGAAACTGGTGTCGACGGAGTAGAGGCCACTGGTGCTGGAGTAAAAGGAGGAATGCCATTCGCATCCACATGAGGCGTGTTTGCACTTGAATTGGTAATGGGTGTAGGAGAACGGGTTCGTAAGGGTGAATTCGGTGTCAAAGGAGTGGGGGCTGCTGGTGCAAGAGCAGGAGGAATGCCGCTCGCACCCACCAGAGGAGGCGTGTTGGCATGTGAGTTGGTAGTGGGTGTAGGAGAAGAGGTTCGTAACAGTGAATTCGGTGTCGGAGTGGAGGCTGTTGGTGCAGGAGCGGAAGGAAGAATGTCACTCGCACCCGCAGGAGGTGTGTTGACACGTGAATTGGTAGTGGGAGTAGGAGAAGGCGTTCGTGATGGTGAATTTGTTGTAGCATCAATAACTGCAGGCAAAGAATGAGCCGGGTACACAAGTGCCCAAAGTTTTATACCTGGTTTGAAGACGAACACATTCTCACTTCCAGCGCATGAAGTTTCGTACAAATGTGTGGCCAAGGTTACAATCTCAGAGGCAGACATTGTAGTAGGGTCCTTCAGAATGACACCAGGGCGGTCGTAATACATTGATGGAGTCTTGAAAACGTCTTTCCATCGTAAAATTTTCTCATTGGGACGACAGTGCTCTGCAGAAAGCTCAATCAAAGTTCAGACCACATATACGAAACGTATGCCACAGCTGCGCAAGGTATGATCCAACTATTCTCCTCAAATTGTCTGGGTGAGCTTCAGGTGATGAATCGGGATAGAATGGTAATCCATCAGCGCGGACTTTCAGTTCAATCAAGTGCTGCTTAGCTGTGAAAACTCGTCAATTGCAGTAAGTGTAAAGTTAATTTGCCACGTACGTCTGATATGATCATCTCCATAATCCATAAGAGCTTTCTCGACTCCGGGCACTATGGACTGGAGGTAGCTGTCAAGGAATTTTGGTATATGAGCGTCGTGTCTGCCCTCGATTCTAGACGTCAAAGAAGTCAATGAATGAAAATAATGTGAGGTGAACATACAGCCCATAAGTCGGTCTGCCGGTCGTCTGATCAGCAAAGTAGTAGCCCATGAAGACAAGCCCCTTGCCACCTAGCCTTTCGTTCCTAGCTAGCTGCTGTATATAGTTGTTTAAAACATCTGGTAGCTCGGAGAGATGCCTGTAGATGATTAGCCCTGAGCAACGTGGACAGCAAGCCTACCTAGGCACATCAAAATTGGCCTGGAGCGCTCTCTCTTCATAGAGCTTTTTGGTCTCTGGCGAAGCAGCATCCCATAATATCTTAACAGCCGCTTGATAGGACCCCGCACTGTTCTGAATGGGAAGGTTCGCTTGAGTGGCTCGAACCTTATCTTGGTTAGCCGCACAAAATAGCTCTCTACCGGTGAAATCTCTGCCGAAATGGTTGCGAACCGCAGCATCACCAGGCTTAGGGACAGTTGAATCAGGAAATACTTTGGTATCACCCTCATCCTCAGTCTCCTTCACCACATTGGCGGTCTGTTTTGCGTTGTGGCGCACCGCCTTGGCTTTCTGATTCCGAAGGAAGCTGGATATCTTCTGTCAAGCGATATCAGCTCTTTGATATCAAAAGTAACAGTACTAACCTTCCAGATCTCCTGAGAATCCCCTAAATCCTGGAAGCATGCAAGGCCTATGATTGTGT
This sequence comes from Megacollybia marginata, assembly GCA_003313965.1. Taxonomy (NCBI): domain Eukaryota; kingdom Fungi; phylum Basidiomycota; class Agaricomycetes; order Agaricales; family Porotheleaceae; genus Megacollybia; species Megacollybia marginata. Next base: position 43,359 of record QLOY01002976.1, read on the forward strand.
CAATTTTGCTCTGGCGCCACTGGCTAAGACAATTATTGTTGGTTGCACCGATACCATTGAGACAAATAAACTCTTCTTGGTCTTTCGCAGCTTTCTGGAGTTTGGCAAAACACTCAGTGGACCAAACTGGTTCACCGTTGGCGTCAACATTGGGTTGGCGTGGCATTTGGATGGTTGGGGGAATAAGAAAGAGTGATTACGCTAAAACAAAGGTTTAACAGATTCCAAGCCTAGCTTTGTCTTACCAGAGCATTGTCAAAGCGCACTGTCTGAAACGCGTCTGTTGAAAATGTGTGAGTACCAAATTATTCTAATATCTAAACATTCATTCATATTCTTTGATAGCCTCTCTCAACTCGTCTTATCTCCGTCTGGATGCAATCGAGGTGCTGAAGCAAGTTCAACAGACGAGGCCTCTTCTGGATTGGCTCATCATTATCCATATCCAATGCTCGTTTTTTTCCCTTGCTGCTGCCAGATGTAGCACCTATCTCTTCCAACAAAGTAGGTTGGGACGACAGCCAAGTAATTTCCTCTTCGTCGTCAGCCACACCCCTCGACTGCTGGGATCTCAACGAGGCTTCCACTATGTAACAATCAGCCTCCAATTTGAACCGTTGCTTCCGACACTACCTGCCATCCTCATTTCCCTTGCTTCCGCTGCTCTTTCCTTCTTGTCTCTTGCTCGGGAGGCTGCTTGTTCGATGTCCCACTGCTTCAGCTGTTCTTTGGCTGCTTCACGTTGTGCCGCAGGCAATGGAAGAACCGTCTGAAAAACGTTACAGCACTACAGTCTCGTCAGCAATATTAATGCAACTCTATAGTAACAGCACCACTCACCTGCAGTGTTCGACTACCAAGCTCGTGTGGCTTCTGCTGACCCATAATGACCTTGGTATCTTTGAATCGTTTGCAGTATTGACATTGCGCCTGCTTGTGCCCGCCTGTCAGTTCTTCAAGCTTTTGAGCACGCAAACCTGCCATTGCAGAGGTGGATTTTGATGAAATTGACTTGCACATGTAGCGCAACACTTATATTCTATAAACATGTATTGTACTTTTATTGTTGCAAATTTATTGTGTCTCAGTGTGATGTCATTGCTTGGCGTTAAACATTTAAGCACCGGCCTTAGCGCCGGTCTCTTCTTGCCTCCTTAACAATGCTACCGGCTCGACACAAGAAGCGTTTGGCCAAGTTACGTTCAACAGGCCAGGATAATGTAGCCTTTGACCAGGACAGACCCACTAAGCGTACTAAATCACAACACGAAATGGTCATTAGTAATGAAGACGGACATACAGCTATTCCGTCAAGTTCTTCGCTGGCCTCGGAATCAGGTCCCTCCTTCTTCATTACCAGTGTTCCCCTTAATGGTCCAAGCAATAATCAATTCACTGGGAGAGACGAGAAGATCGCAACTGAGGCCCAGTGAAAAGTCCGTCTGTATTAAAATGTATTCTTAAGTTTCAAGTCGTATAATATGTATAGACGAGTTTACCTATGTTAAATACAGATGTCTCGTGCCTACTTTTCATGAAAAAGTGGCAACAATGCAACAATGCATGCAATGTGTCGACAAACGACGTTACGGCTGGTGTCAGATCATCACATTACTGTCACATTTGTCTGTTTTAGTCGATACTCCATGACACGGACACATCGCGTCACAACATTCAAGTACACTCCTTTCGTTGAGTTCAAGTTGTCGTCACGTCATAGTGTTGGACTTATAAATCAAAACCCTTTGCCCACATGACTCCCACAGTTCTTTCTTCCCTTCCCCCATCTTCGCCGCCCTTTCTTCCCTTCCACATCACAACAGTAAGTCTTGTTGTTCCCTCAGGGTGTCGAAATGAGCTCAGGATATCCATTACAGCTGCTTGTGCTTTGCCCTGAATTCAAGGGTGCTGTGGTTTTGTTAGGTAGCATCGCTGCGTCGGAGAGTAGGTACTACTAGGCTGTAGTAGTAGGCCAGGTTGGGTGAAGGATCCAACTATGTACGTCATAGGTATCTGTACTGTATTTGGTATCAATTACATGTTTTTGTCTGCATCCATTGTCTATTTCTATCTGTTTCCATACGTATTATTTCAGTGCAGTTGAGTAAACTCAGGAAAATGGATTAATACATTTGTGACATCTGTATTTTGGACAAAATAAGGTATTCTCAAGTTTCGTGTGTAAAAAACGTGTTAAAACCCACCTATACAGACGGACTTTTCACTGGGACTGAGGAGCCACCAGCAAAAGCTACACAGGTCTGCCGCCCAGTTCACGGTCTTCCTCAGTATACTGACCAGTCAATAGACTTCACAGCAGATGAATGAATTTTTAAGCTGCAAAGACGAGCTTCTTGGTCTCCTACTTGAATTAGAGACAGATGCAACCATTGGTACTCCTTGCCAATGCGGTTTGAATATCCGAACAACCCAGTGTCGGGACTGTATTCAGTATGAAGCATCCTGCAATGAATGCTTCATCAAAGCTCACCAAACTACTCCTTTTCACTGGGCTGAAGTTTGGGACAGCGAGGCTGGATATTTCATTCGTAAAGACATTTCGCTTCTGCGCAGCTATCCAGGCTATGCAATCCCGATAGGACACTGTAATTCACAACATCCATGCCAGGGAGAAGAGACAATATTCACTCTGGTGCATTCTAATGGCATTCACGGCACTAAAGTCAAATTCTGTACATGCAAGAAGGGACAATCCGAACGTCTGCAGGACCTTATGCGCGCTGGACTCTTCCCCGCTACAGTCAAACACCCAACCACTGCATTCACTTTCACTGTACTGAAACAGTTTCATCTACACCAACTCGAATCCAAGGAAGCCGCATACGATTTTTGTAGTGCACTGAGACGTTTAACAGACAATGCATTCAGCCCCCAAGTCCAGGTAAGTCCTCGTACATCTACAAATTGAAATACTAATATATTAGGATGAATACAAGCAGTTCATCCGGATTATGAGAGTATGGCGATGGCTGACAACACTTAAACGAATGGGACAAGCGCATAACTTTGACCAATATTTTCCGCATCGTCCGGAGGGAAATCTGGTACTTTATTGCCCTGCATGTCCAGAACCCGATTTCAATATGAAACCTGGATGGGAACGGATACCTGATGCACTCAAGTAAGTTTCCTTTGCCATTACTTCTCATTTATTGATGCAATGCCTCTAAAGACATCTGTGTCAGCTTATGATTACTTTGAATGGTAACCACCACGCATCCAAGTTTTTCAAGAATACCGATCCTGATGATGTGTCACTTCTAAC
>QLOY01002977.1:0-13320 GCA_003313965.1 Megacollybia marginata
AGAAAAGAGGGTCGGTCCAGTCGGAACTGATGAGGTAGAGGTAGGGAGAGATGCTGACGAGCGCCGCAAGCGCAGATGTGAAGATAAGTTTCATATTCCAGGACTTAAATATCCCCCATGCAGACGGCGAGTCATTAATCGCCTTCCAGCCTGACCACTCCACGTCTGCCACGAGTTCGATATCATCGATGTGCTGCTCTTTGAGCAACTTGACTAACCTCACCTCGGCACCGTATTCCGCCCTGCCTTCCGTTATAGTCACCATTGAAGAGACAGAGCCCGAAGTCCCAAACCCTGCATCATTGAGCCACTTGCCACCATAGAAAGGAAAGGTGATGGTAGCTAGCAGCGTTGCAAAAGCAGTCTTGACCACTCCGAGGCTCCCAAAGATGGAGAGGGGTGTCGCAGCGGCATAGAGAAATCCCTTTTCGAGCGCTGACCCAACATGTCGTTCGCATTGTTCAGTGCCGAGTAAGGGAAGAAGAGCAGACACATCTTGTATACCATTGGTCAGAGTGTCGCCAAAGTTTGTTTTGCTAGACATGATGTCTGTAGAAACCAGTTAGTGCACCACAGCGTAGCTGATTGAGAGTACCAGTTCAGAGCAAGAGCAAACACGAGACCTTCCTGGGTTGAATGCAAATCTTGTGCGACAAGCTACTGGCAGATAGAGTCACGACGGAGTCTTGGCGTTTCGGGCACTGAATGAAAGAACAGCCTTCTGGATGCTTCCACTGGCAAAAGAATCTGAAGTCAATTGTTGGACCCTAATTTGGGGTGTTGGCTGGCCAAACTTTGTATGGCCACAAGTCCAGAACGTGACGTCGACAAAACCGGTCCATGCTTGACATGTCACGCTTCGCAGCGTTTCTTTGGCAGGGTCACACTATGGTCACACAGACCTCTGCTCCACGAGCATGAACCACACGCTCAGGAATATGTTTGTGATCAAAATGTTGCATCTTTTCACGAGCGACTTGGTCTTCCAACAGAGAAGGTCATACACCCTTTTCATCGGTGGTCTTCAGCCTGTTCAGTTTCTGGTAAGTTGCCACTGAAGAAATGATGACGTACCAATTGTCGTATCAGAAACGAAGGTGGTCTGTTTGTCAAGCTTTGACTTGGGAACAAGCGTGTCTTGTGCGAGGGTTATTCGCGTCCATGATGTCCAGGTAAACCCGAGAGCCACATTGAAATCTGGTTTTATATTCATATACGTGCTTTACTGACGCAGAGTGATCGTCGGACCTGGAGCCTGAGGCCTGAAGCTTGAAGAGTGACAGAAGCGCGCGTCAAAGTTCTGGGACTGTCACGTGTCTGGACAACTACACTACACAATTTACGCAAGGCTTCACTGAGGAGCTGGCTGGTTGCCCATTTAGGTAGGCTCCCCTAAAAAAATTCATTGACGTGGTACTAAATTTTATTTCCAGTCACTGGCCATTTCAATACAGCAACAATTTTTGGCAGTGGTGATGCTTTGAAGACTTGGAATTTATTATTTGACAACACGAATCATAAACCTCATGATAATGTGACAAACAATTCATTCAAACAAAGCTTATAGAAGCTACTGGTGATACATCCAGAGCGCTGACTCAATCGGTGATCTCACTAAAGATCCACAAGTCATTTCCGAACCCCGGAGGGCGAACCTCAATCTAAGGGCAAATCAGATCTTCCTGCCTTATTGAACTGAGAAAGTATACCTGGGTTTCGTCCCCCCCGTTGGGAAGCACCCAATAAAGCTCCTCGTCTCTGACCTTGATGTTATATTTTCCTGGTTCCCTTTCAAAGATCTCGTATTCCTGTATGTTGCCAATGACGACCTTGGCACCCTAGATGTTGCTTTCAGTTTCGGGGACCTGAGGGACAATCAACTTACCTCAGTGGGCGTCTGGGGCCTAGCGAACGCAGTAGGACTATTGATGGAACTGATGATCCAGGCACCACCACCCCCTTGGAGGATCCACTAGAGGCGGATGAAGAAATCATTATCATTGTCCAAGGGCACTGACCTTTTGGGCATTTGTACCATTGTCCTGGTATCCTTGGACATGCGTTCCAGGAGCGATGCCTGCCCCAGCAGCGTCGACGAACTGCGACGGGAAGCTGCTGCTAATGATGTTGTAAGTTTTGTTATTTTCGATTGGCATTGTCAGTGTTGTAGAACCTGTTGAAAGAGCTTTCGATTCACTGATGCCTCTATCAATTCTGGCCAGCTTTTATACTCTCCTAGGAGCCGGAGAACTGGTTCAAGATAACTATCTGGATAGTTGAAAAGCAGCCGGAACGATTCGCGTGGGGCAGAGGGCGCTCAGGTCGTAAGTGGCGCACTGCCCCTCTTGCAAATCGCATGCGTCCTACACTTCCATACAATTTTAGGAAGAAGGTTCCAAGCCATTGACATGTTAATACCAGTGGACTGGCGTAGTGGACATGCCGTTGAAACTGCTTCTTTTCGAAACAACCTGGGAAATTGCCAGTGGCTACAAGAGGACGAATCTGGCCCAGCTTGGTGTAAAAGTCACCCATCGAGCAAGAATCACTGATCAGGGATTGGGGTGGCTGCTAAATCCGCTTGAGAGCACTCCCATGTCGTTAATACACTTCCTTCCCAAGCGCTGCTTAGCCTCGTTTAGCATCCTGAGATTCCCTGATCAGTGTGACTTGCTGCTTCTCAAAATGTTAGGTCACTGTTAGAAATTGCAGGAGAACGATGATCGATCGATCAATGAGGCTTACGAAAGGTTAAAAGAATCTGCGTCAGACTTCAGTTGAGGATTCAGAGTGGCGGCGGCGTCAGAAGGTGCTCAGCAGTCAGTAATTTCCGCACTGATGCACGATGATCGAGGCGTTCGAGACTAGTAGACCTGTGATTGGTCGCTCTGTTGACGTTTCCTCAGTCATCAACATAGGTACGAGGAGATTTAGCACCATCATCATCAGACAATTAAGTAATTATTGAAAGAAAATGTTGTCGAATTTCTGTGCGCACTGCACAATATTTCTTCGCAATGTACCATGCGATCGAGCAGCCAGTGCATGTCACATAAACTACTGTATACTGCTTTCATTTCCGAGCTTCGCATCTTAACGTTAACTTCGTGTTTGGCTGGTTTCGGTGGCAGACTGGTCCCAGGGCTTAGGGGCATATTGGTAGCATGTATTACAGTGCGTAGATACTCCCTGGAAAGCAGCGTTCAAGTTGTGGACCATGCATATGCCGTTAATAACCTCTTCCTGAGTAAAGCGACTGGAACAGAAGCTCTTCCATGACCCTGTTGCCAAGAACAGACAGCATATGCATCCCCATAATAAGCTGAATTGTCACCGGCGAAAGCTGCCGCCGAACAGTGCTGCGATGTGGCGCATCTTCCATTGAAGCCGAATTAGAATGTATGGAGTACACCCTACACCGGCACGAGGTTCCCTATGGCATCTCCATTTTTCAATTGATAGGGGAGTTGTCCCTGCCCGGGGAAAGTAAATTCCGAAGAGACAAGAGACGACCCGGATCATCGAGCTTAGATCCTGCACCACTGGTCCGGCGCTTAAATGTAGTAGTCACTAAATCACGCACTAAGAACTTGAATATCGTCGCGTACCATTATAGAAGCTCTCCAATGAAGTATGCGGGTCTCGACGTCTGTTGACCCAAGCTATGATATCGTGATACTTCCTTCCTTCCTTCCACAGCAGTCTGCCTGTGACGGTAGCCTGTTTCGCGAGTAAATCAGATCTCTTGTCTCACTTTCGGAATTTGCTGATCCATAGATCAACTGCCGGTCGCATCTTGATTGCATCATGACAATCCGAATGCTCATTAGCACACCTTAGGGCATGAAGAAGGCAATATTACGTGCAGAATCTCGGAGCAAGTCCATTCCACGAAAGATGTACTGAATTGCAAGACAATATTGAGGCCTGAGGCCTTTACGTTGTCAATCCTCCAACGCATAAGCCCCAGGCTGTCATGAACTCGAATGTGGAATCCCCCTTGATCCTCGGGCCTCAGGTTGCATGCGGTAGTACCACCTGCGAATTAGATGAGCAATAACTAACCGTTCTGATCGATCATTGGCTGGTGTTAATATACGTTAACACTCCCAAATCTACTTACTGTAGTCTTATTCCTCCTGTGGCGACAGAAAGAAGCAGTACAGTGGCTCAAATTCGTGACTCGCTTTGGAGGGCAGCACCTGGAGCTTCTGTAAGACGTCAACGGCGGAATGGAAGACAATGCCTTGCTAGCCTGTTAAACGTGATCGCCTGGCTCCATGATCCTCACGACAACTTGATACGATGAAGCCTCTTAGCACTTGAGACAACGTTGAATAGAGTGTAAGCTAAGCTGCCTACCTCAACGAGACAGAATTGCTAGCAGCCTCAAGTTGTGAATTGCTTCAATTCAATCCCAGTCTTGAAATCCGAGTGTCAAAGTATATGAAGTCCCTTGCAACAACGGATCGTCGCTGAATCTGGTCCCAGGTACAAGACTGTATGCACGAAGTCGGGAAATTTGATGGCGTCTTGGATGAAGGAAACGAGAATGTTGTTTCCGACAATGTCCGCGAACGTCTCGCACAGTGTCCTACATGCATAATTCGATACAAATCAACGATGAAGAATAAGCTTACAGCACTTCCACGAGAGCTTTGGACCGTACTGAAGCGCAGGAAGACGGGAGTCGTCCTTGATGGATCCGTAAGAACAGGGGCAAAGGTGTACTTGGACGCGTTGCTATCGAATACTTTGGAGTAACTATGAGCAGCTGCTCCACGAGCATGAGCCACACGCTCAGGAATACGTTCGTGATCAAAATAGTGGATCTTTTTACGAGCGACTTGGTCTTCCAACAGAGAAGGTCATACACCACTCTTATCGGTGGCTTTCAGCCTGTCCAGTTTCTGGTAAGTTGTCACTGTAAAGAAATAATAACGTACCAATTGTCGGTATCGGAAACGAAGATGCCATGGTCTGTTGTCAAGCTTTCGCTTTCGATTGGAACACGCGTGTCTGCCAGTGGTGCGAGGTCTTGAACTTTCGTGTCCATGATGTATAGGTAAACCCGAGAGCCACATTTGATTTTATATTCATACACGTGCTTTACTGACGTAGAATGAACGTCAGGCCTGGGCCTGAAGAATGAGCTTGAGACGAGCGCTGCGTCAAAGTTCTGACCGGGACTGTGTGTCTGGACCGCCCGTTATGATGTTGAAAGAATTTGATCATCGAGCATGGCGGATACGCATGGAAACAGCTCGGGCTCGGGTTTAAAAATGAAGAGAGTCGTCACAGCGGACATGCTTTGAGAAGAATTATCAGATTATTGGGGGTTTAGCCAAGCTTCTCTGAGACTGAAGGTGCCAGTGGTGACCTGTACTTAGCCGAGGATTAAGCGGAGCCGATTAGACCACTGTCGTGATTCATGTTGATTCGTCATGTAATCATCCCCAGTGCTGATGGACAAGGATTGCAGCTGTGGAAGAAGGAGCGTGTCTCATAGGGTTGATATACCCGCCTCATCCTCACGGTCCGCAATAAAAAAGACCCTGCGAAGTCCGCACATCTTGCTCCTCGTTATCACTGCTATAGATGCCACCGATTCGGAAAGTTGGGTAAGATTGCAAGGCAGCGCAAGATGTCGTAAACTGACGAAAGTCTGATCGTCAAGTGCGCAATGTGAGAGGGAACAGAACTTGGAGTCTTCAGTAATGTTTGAACGTTGTTTGTCAATGTCTGTAATTTGGGTGCACCGTTGACCAGAGTGATGCAATCGGCAAAGTCAGATTCCAAGTGGAAAGACTGTAAAGAATCCAGACGGCCTTGTATAGAGGATGATAATGTGTCCAAGTTAATGTGGCTATCACAATAGCCACGCAAACTTTGCCATCGAGTGGCATGCCTTGAGATCCGCTGTAATACTGAAGTTGAAGGCGCCGAGAGAGAGATGCATTGATAGTAATATCAAGATCCATGTTGGAGAATCCTCCTACCAACAGTGCACGGTGCGAATGATCTTGATTCCTTTTTGTAGAAGCTGAGGCTAATGTGCTGTACCAATAGTGGCTGAGTGCCAATATGAGCAGACTGAGGCGAATTTGAGTCCGGGACAATGCAGGACTTCGGCTTTATGACATTCCGTACTCCATGTTCTATGAAAATCAGTTTTCGAACAGGTGCCATAAGCGACTTTGCGAGCCGAACTTGCCGGCGTAGATATTCTTGCTCGTTCTCTAAAGGTACAATCATCTCATGTAGCCTCGCAATAGAATCTGCGCGAGACACAAGATCGTTCAATTGGATATGTTCACTGGGTGCATTTGGACAAGACTTGGCAGGTCTTCAATTTCGCAAGGGCATTGAAGGCTTGCAGTTTGAACACGGCATGACGACGGTACCGTTCAGAAAACACGTGTCACGGGATTTCACTTTCCAAAGTAGGATATGGCCTTTCCAAAACGAAGAGACTGTGACTTTAGATCGTGACCAACATGCTAAAGTCCAATTTTCAGCATGTTCTTCATACGAACTATGCACCGACGGAGACAGAGGTACAAAAATCCGCGATTTATGCTCAGCACCAGAAGCGGAGATTAAAAAATTAAAGCTCGAGGCATCTCGTCTTGAAGCTATGTTGAACGATATTTGTCGAAAATGCGATGAGCTCGAAGGTGGTGTAGAGCCTTACCGTGCTCTATCATCTCCAATCAGGCGCCTTTCTCCAGAACTACTGCAAAAAATCTTTTCCTTCTGTGTTTCCGACTTTGCTGCCATGCATGCTTCGGAAGCCCCACTCCTCCTCGGACGGATTTGTAAACAGTGGAGAGACATAACCTATAATACAGCAGAATTATGGTCTGCTGTACACGTCGTCATTCCGTGGGCCAGCCAGCCCAAGCGACGTCGACTCAAGTTCGATGCCTTCAAGGAATGGCTTTCACGGTCTGGCGACCATCCTCTTTGCATATCGTTGTATGCTTCTCGTGAATCATACCGTAACGAGTCCGATCTCGACGAGTGGTTCTTGCAGCCTTTTTATGATCAAGCCAGTGATCTAACAACCGATACTCCCGCCTTTTTGAATTTGTTGATACCTCACTCAGCCCGTTGGGAACACATCGTATTGGTCCTCCCCCACGCATGTTATCCAATTCTAGATCATTTAACCAGCAGGAACTCGAGGGACCTGCCGCTCCTCCGTTCCTTTGGATACGATGAAGTGAGTTCCAGGGCCAGCACCTACGGTATTGTATCCCTCGCCAGCCCTTTTCTCTTACTCGGACGATCTCCTAAAATACAAAGCATATCGCTGCACATCCAGTCACAGTTGCGTTACAAGGACTTGTTGCCAACTTCTGTAGCGTTGAATCTGCAGAATTTGGATGTGGATTATTCTGGAATATTTCGCTTAGATTTGAGTGAACTACTCCTCTTCCTCATTCCATGCGAGAGACTCTGCAGGCTTCGATTCCGTTGTGCTTTTGGTGGCGATCCTCCCGATCTTCCGGCCCCTTCCTTCATCACCCTTCCAGAACTGCAGCTTCTGACTGTCGAAATGCATGTTGTTCCTGCTGCTGCCAACGCAGTAGATATAGAGGCATTCCTCCACACGTTCTTCGATTACTTGCTTCTCCCCAAGCTACAAGAACTCAAAATATGGAACAAAATTTCCAGGGTGGGGCTGAGTGTACTCGGCCGATTTTTTGTTCGATCCTTGTGTCCGTTGAAGCTATTGTCACTGTGTCTTTGCGACCTGCACCCAGGCTGGTCTCCGGGATCTTTGTCATCGTGTCTACAAAACGTTGAGGATCTGGCAAACTTGGCAATTGAGGGGTGGAATTCAAGGAGGAGTGATGCCATGCTTCTTGACCTCACGTATAGCAATGAAATCATCTGCCCCAACTTGACGCATTTGAAACTCATTGGCTTCTCTCCCACTGACACCGTAATATCCCTTATTCAATCTCGAATCAACCCTCCCGATGGTTGTCTCGTGCTTCGGTACTTGGATCTCCAGTCTATGAGATTGAAACCACCATTTCCCGAATCATTTGTAGACACGATCAAGGGTTTCGAAAACCGTGGTCTATCTGTGCAGTGGCCTCAAACTATTGACATGAATGGGGAATCATCACTTTCGCCGTGGTTAGGAATGCCAGCTGACGCGACTAGAGGAAGACAAGAATGATTCAGATTTACTTAATTCGGTATTTACCTACTTCTACAGTATCTACAGCGTGCGCCGTTGTATCATCAGATTATCGAGAGCCATTTAATACTTACAGTGACTGCAGACTAGTACGATTCGTAACCCTGGGTGATCATCAAGCACGTGCAATGCTCTCCACCGTACTTGACATTCAACGCTCGGTACTTGGTTACGCGGTTGCAGGGTTTCCAACACGGCGGCGATCTCTGAGATGACTACTTGGCGACACATTATGATCTTTTAGTCCACGCTCCTTTACCCGTTCCCTTTCATGCTCCTATTTCTTCTTTTTCTTCTGGCCGTCCAAAATGTTGTTATAGCAGCTACAAACCGATCCATCGACGACACTTTGGGTGATTTGGTAACTGGCATACGTCCAATATACTCCCCCAGCGAGAGCGTATGGGAGGACGCGACCTGCAAAGGTTGTGCTATTCAACCGGATCCGTCACTGGCATTTGACGGAACCTGGACGGCTGCTACTTATAATCCAACTATTAACACTTCCATTGAGTTGAATTTCAAAGGTGAATTTCTCCTTCATATCCTTGGAGAGAGGATTTTGATTCCAACCAGGGACTGCCATCTATGTTTTCTTCATCCTTGCGAACAACGTCGCCCCTGGCATCACCACTGAGACGGAGTGTAATTTCACAATGGATGGTGTTATTCAGGGCAACTTTGTTCACCAACCAGACGAGACCAACTTCGATCTTCAGTACAATCAGCTGGTCTTCTCCTCTGAAAACTTGGCGAATGTCAATCACACCCTCGTCATCAGCACGTCTGGTGTTGACCATGATGTCTTCATCAATTTTGATTATGCCAACTACACGTACGTCTCTTGCGACAACTTGTGCCATTTCATCCAACCCTTCCAGGGTACCTGACGAGCTCGAGGTTACCGCCACCACTCCTTCAAGCAGTGCAGCCGCTAGTGCAACGACAGCCAGCTTACAGTCGCCATCTACCCCGGCTTCCCAGATGTCGAGCTCCTCGTCTTCCTGGTCCGCTGGTGCCATCGTCGGAATCGTCATTGCCATCCTCGTCCTTCTCTTCACCATCATGGCAGGACTCATATATTGGCGTCGCCAACGACGGCGTAGGATCAATTCGTACAGTGATAACATCACCCCATCAACTCGAGAAACGGCATTCGAGATCGATCCTTTTCCTGCATATCGAACTTTTACCGCTCATTCAAGCATGTATCCTCAAAGTACCTACGCAGGATCCTCTCAGCCATTTAGCCAAGGTGACCAATCTAGTCGAAAGTCTCTGCCGAGCGGTCTCCCTACCTCTGTATATCATCACGATACGGAGATGAGTATCAGCCAATTCAGTCGACCAGTGTCACTACACAGCAGCGCTTATGCTCCATCGGTGGGACGAGGACAACAGTCTCGAACAATGTCGGATATGGTTGATCGTCCTTTGCCTCCGTTGCCTCCGGCAACTCCATCATCACCGCGAAATACTGCGGCTTTGTGGCGGTCACGACAAATGGAGCTGGAAACTCAGATGCGGAAGATCAAACAAGGATTGCAGGACCTCAACAACGAAGCAGCGGGCCGACGCGCTTCATCAGCCAGCAATCGTGGAGGAAAGGGTGAAGATGATCAAGGGCTTCGAGAGCTTTACGAGCAGATAAGAGCAATGAAGGGTCAGTTGGAGGTTTTGCGACAGCATGCGAATTCTCCTTGGGCACAAGGGTTGAGTGATAGCCCTCCGCCGAGCTACTCTCCGAACCCAGCAATTACTGTATTGGATAAAAATAACTTGTAGATATATCATAGACATAATATGTATTGCTTTTCGGTGGACTGGCTAGTTCACTTTCACATTGAAGAGTTAGCCTGGGTTGCAAAGATAAAGGAGAAGGGAAGGGTGATGGTCAGAAGCGTGCGGTTGGGGACATCTTGTCTTATCATCTGCGAGTCGGTGAGCATAATACAACAAGCCAATTGGAAGTACCGTCTTTGAGTGGTAGTTCAATATACCTGCGGGTCAAGCTATGGCTAGACCCAAGACTCCCATTAATAGAATTGGTCTTTCGGACAGCCATAGATAAGAGGTCTTTGGATCCTGGTTTGAATCAGCCATAGACAGACTCGCCTCACGCCCCTGGCATCTCAAAGCTAAGTATACTAACTTGCATGTCGCGGCGAGAATAAAAAATTCAAGACGATCGTGTTGTTTGCAAACCAAAACAAACAACTTTTCGGTCCTGACAAGGTGCATGGTATGTTCTACTTTATAGTTGCATCTTAACCTGTCAAGATAGGAAACGTCAAACTGAGGTTGATATATTCAAGTCGTCTACTCCACCTTCTGTCGCTTTAGAGCACCCTCGTCTTCGTTGGTTTCGCATGCCCTTTTGTCGTCCATGGACGTCTCAGATGTATCTCTTTGCGTGTTTGCATCCATGGCCATCGTCTCTGCAGCCGAAGCAGAGATCATTGCGCTGTCCAAGGCTTCAAGCTGGGTCCGACAGAATCCGTCTCGTCTACATCCATATTGCGCTTCTTCTCCAACTGGACAACAAGCCTTCTATGAACTTTTTCCACCACGGTTAGCGCCCTTTTTCGTAGAGTCTCCGCCTACATTACCCTCGGCTTTCCTATCCTTTGGAAAGATAAACCACCGTCTTCTGGTTGTACAGTTCCACTGCCCTCCATTCTCTCGATTTTTATGGCTGGATGACCTGTACACTGCGTCCGTCAGCTCCCATATCGAAGAAGGGATTCGAACAAGATCTTCCACGCCCCCCTCCGTTAGCAAAATTGTGAAGGACTTCTAGAATCTATGCATTCCAAGGATAGGAACGAGTTCAAACTGACGTCTTTTTGCGTTGTTTTACGACAGGCGCTTGGGAAGATTCTCCTTCCGAATTCCTGTGTTGTCCTCCGACTATTTGCTCAATGGCGTCCTGTTCCGCAATCTCTGTCTGAGGCTGAACGACTGTCGCAATTCATTGCACATTGTTCCGTCTGCCTCCTCGTTTCCAGCCACAGATCAGTGGCCTGCGGTGTGTCAACGATTATACTAACTTCGCACTGGCAACCCATACCGAGAGGGCTTCGTTGTGTTACATCGAGAGGAGACTTCGGATATAGAAGCGGGACAGACCGGTGTTGGTTGACACTCATGGGAGTCAAAATTCAAAAGGACTGAATTCTTGTTTCAGCACGACTAACGTGACTGTGGCAGCAAGAGCTCGCGCGAGTCGTTTCGACCTGACAATGCCTGCACTACTCGACAATAAAACACATCTCAAGCTCCACGATGCAATATTTTTACACAAGATCTCGAATAAGTGGTTGTGTGTCAAGCACCGTCGAATCCTGTCTTCGGTCGTTTGGTGCCACTCTCATCTGCAACCCCCTCACGAGTCCTCTTCATTCTTCTATGTAGCATACTGTGTCCAAGCTCATCCACAACCGTATCGAAATCTGACGGTGGGTCGTATGATGGAAGAAGCATATCCAAGTCTATCCGAGTCGCTTTGACCGCCGACCCCGTTTCCAAACAACGCGGATAAGGCTTCAATGTTGGATCAAGGATATACATATCCCAGCGGTGTGTCCCTTTACAAAAGCGTCGCAAACGAGGAATATCACCATAATTCGGGATCCGGGTCATTCGTTTGTGAACCATCCAAATAAAGTATAATTTGTTTGGCACGAGAAGATTCGATGGCGGCCAGCCTGATACTCTGTTGCCAAGCATGCGCTTTGCATTCAGGGGTTCGATTTCAAGAATGTGTATGTTGTATGTTTCGAGAGGGGGGCGTGGGCAGTCAAAGAAAAAAAGATCCTTTTCGTGGATACGGTCTCTCCATTGAGGGTCAAGGGGGCTGAACAGTGGCGGGAATTTAGCTATGAATTCGTCGTAGTTCATACGGCAAAACCAGCCGAAAATCATGCTTGACGCGTGTCTTCCAAAGGACGAGCTTTCATAGAATGTGGACAGCCGGGGTGGGTTGAAGGGTGATGGGCGAAATACGTTGCCCTGAAGTGGAGGTTTGGAGACAGACATACGATGAAGGAGCCAAAGATGAACGTGGTGCTGCTCGTTGGCGCTGTTGCGGGGAGGAAACCTCGGAATTGGTATGGTGTCACAATGACCATGTACTTTCGAGTGTTTTCCTTGCGGAGGTGTCTTTGGTAGCAACCCTTGCTCTATTTTCAAAGATGAGTGGACTGTTAATGAACCGTAAGTGAACAGATATGTTTAAACAAGACCGACTGACGTGATCTAAGACGCTTCTCTGGAGCGGCATGAGTCTGATTTTCTGGGTGAGAAATTGAGTTTAAGAAACGATTGAGATCTGAAATATATAATTGAGGTGTTAGTTTTAAAGCAAGATACTCACGCGTCTTGACTGATTTTTTATCGACACGAGCGTTGTGCTCCAGGATTCTTTCTTTTCTGTATGACCCCCTGCTCTCGCGATTTTCGGCTCTGGTTCCCATCCTTGCACGCTCCAGAGATTCTTTGAAAATCTTGGGAAATTTCGGATCGAAAAGGTTGAGAAATATCGGGAGCCTGAGACCCTTCTCCTCGACTGGAGGCACCGCTGGCATGTTGAAAATCTGTGATCGGACTAAAGAGTTGATCAGATAACCGTCTTTTAGAGAAGAAAGAATGATACCAAGAGGACTCGGTGTTCTAGGTACAAACAGCAATTGCCGCGTTACTATCGCAGAGGGAGTACTGGATTGCTGAGGGTTTGGTTTCTGAGTCATTATTTTCCGATCTTTTGAAGGTGAATCCATCATTGAACGGTCTTGAAATTCAAGATTCAGGTGGCCCTTTGTTTCTCGTGTTGTTCAAAGGCTAACACGTGACCGCGCCACCGTGACGTCGAAGCCACCTTGAACTATGGAGATCCAAAACGAGAGATGAGATCGATCTATTATGGACTTCTGTGCGCATAATTCTTGTTGCTATGTTGCTATGTTGCTATTGAACTACGCCCACATTCAAACTCCCCGGCGGCCATTGGGCGGCCAATTGAAATTGAAATTATTTGAAACTTCGGACAGCTTCGGACTTTCATCAGCTCCTGAGCTGCTCCTCGTTCTCCACCACGGCGTTCTCCA
>QLOY01002979.1:0-19609 GCA_003313965.1 Megacollybia marginata
TAACTAGTGCATATCTGATAATTAATAATCCTCACCTTACACTATACTTATTTGAATACCATGACGCATAAAGTCTCTTCAGACTGGTTGGTGCAGTGGCATGTAACTTGAAGGAAAACTTCAATCAAGTTTCTCTGATATAGAGTCAATCAATCCAAAACAGTTTTCAAGGTATTCTTGACAGCTGCAAATTATAGGTGTTTAGCAATTACATTACACAATAATAGCCTTGCAATATTCGGTGTCAGAGCAGTTCAATGGGCCATTATTCAATGTATGTGACAACAACATAGTCAATTTGATTGCAACTCTATATAAATTCAAGGTCAGAACATGTTGCCACATCCTCGAGCTCAGTTGGCAAGCAGTTAGCAAGCAGTTAGCAAGCAGTGGTCAGTTTGCTAAACAGATGCCATTGTTGTGCTCTACTGTTAATACAATGCATTCAGAAATCCTTCAATAGTCTCAATCCTTCATGCAAGACACCACGTACATGCATACTCTGCTCATATATGTTGAGCACTACACTGCATGTGGGACAGCCCTTCATAGGCAGTAGGTGCTCTCGAAATAGTGCATATACATTCCCTGTTAGTTCCAACCCTTCCAGTATGTGCTCATTGTAATCATGCAAGTTCATCCTCCCTTTCCACTGCACTGTATAAAGGTCTCTCCAATGACTCACTCCTCTGTACTTTCCAAGCCTACCTTTGCTAACTCCTCTGCTTTATGCTCTAGTCGCAGCACTGCCAACTTGGCAGCATTTATGTTGGTCAAATCTGTTATAACAGTGCAGTTGCAACAACCAATCTTGTGGGGGGAGGCATATGGGACAATGTCAGGTTCAGGGGATATAGATGAAAACAGGGTGGCCTGCAATTGCAACTGCTGAGCTACAACTTTCCACTGGGCTGCGTGCTGTTGACATTTTGCCTTGCCCACCCAATGATAATAATCTTGTGCTTTCACACAATGCTCCTCGCAATGTCTGTACATTTGCTGGAATCTTGCTTGCAAGAGGCTCTTCCAATCCACTCACCACTCAAAAAACCATTGACTCTTGCTCTTGAGGTGATCGGGGAGGCTGGCAATGTTAGCTCAGCAGACAGTGGAAGTCATAGTTAAAAGAGTATTGAGATCTTGTGTTTTATAACCCCACCATATTATTCTCAATAAGGAGTTGTCTGTCAACACCTTAGGCTTACGGTTCAGTTGATATTAACGAGAACAAATTTATTCAATATGCTATCTACTTGAGTTCACAAATGCCACTGCGACCCCAGTCCATCTCATACTCATGCAATGCTCAGTCCAAACCCATCTGGTAATTACCTGCACCTTTCACACCTCAATTGGCGTAAGCACTTGAGACAGATTAGACCACATTCTGCAAGCTTGCCAGCTATATCTAAAGAATAGTCACTAACCTGGTCTGGAAGATTCCAACATGCGTATCTCAGGGTAACTGGCATTGGCGAAGTGGGCTCAGAGGGCTGCAGGGTCAGCCAGTGGGTGGAATACCTTGTCATAATTCTTGATTTCATCTACAAAAACATCAGTATGGATTTTTAGAAAACTTTAAGCTTTGATATACCAGTTTCAGAGGCTACAGGTGCAGAGGAAGATGTAGCAGCTCTGCCAGCAGGATTTTCAGATACGGTCATGGGGGGAGGCAGGGGCACTCCACTGATAGCACTTGCAGTTTGGGAAAGAGCTCCAGTGCCACCTTGAATCAAGTGTTGAATGGACTCCCCCATAGACAAGGTAGCCAAAGAGGTGGGTTGATGTTGAGAAAGAGCAAAGTCTGGTGGTAATTGATGAAATGACAGTATTGTAAATGAAATACATACTGATGGTATTAGTGATATCCCTCAGAGTGTGACAGAGAACACCAACAGTGATGTGGTGGTGCTCTTCAAGACAGTCAAAGGATTTGATCACTGCTAGTATGTAAGCTTTAACCAATGCATCGATATAAATATGTACCATCAACTGGGTTAGACAAGTCGATAACAGTCACTTCACTATCATGTCTTGGTTTGGAACAGATGAGGTTGGAGTACCAGTCATTGTAGAATGGTATAGTAGAAGAACACAGATGCTGTATTTATAGCAGATGAAGGACGAGCCAAGATTGAACTCAGTATTGTGAGTAAACCAGGTCGCAAAGTGGTTGTAAAGGAGCTCGTTAGCAGTGTAGCGACTTATCAACGACATTTGCAATCTCGCAAAGAGGTTGCTAACAATGCAAAGAGTGCCCACAAGCAATCAGCTAGTACTAGCACCAGATTTATCAGATTGAGCCAGGTGGTTGGCACTCATGAAAGGAGCACTATAGCAATGTGGAGAGGCAAAAGTAGATTAATCTAAGCTGCTGTTGTGATTAGTGATAAAAGCAAAGCAAAAAAGACAACTTACTTGCTAAGATGGAGGATTCAGAGGTAAAAGGGGGGATGACCACATGACCCCAATCATGCATGCTTTGCTACTTGTCCGGTTTTGTCTTTGAACCACACTCATCATCATTTATTCAGAAAAACATATTGGGATATAAAAAGTTTTCAGTACTTAGGTGGTATATACTCACATTGATCTTCTTCGTGTTTCTCTACACTAACATGGATAGTGATGACAAGCACCATGTTTTTACTGATGCACAGGAGGCATGTCTGCAACAGGTTTATAGTGAATTTGGACACACCATTTGGCACTGGGCACTGAAGTGTCTACAAGACAGGTATTACAGGGATTTTGTGCATCATGGTGAAGAGTGGCAGCAAGGCTTACCTCTGAATGCTGTGCAGGCCTTATGAAAAACTGAGTGGTATGCTGCCAGAAACTCTGTGAGTAACCCTTGATTTAGTGGTGTAACTGACATTGTGTTTGCAGCAAATCAAAGGCTGGTACAACAATACAAAAAAGAAGCCAGAGTGTGTTTGCAAAACAAAGATCAACCAGGCCATGAAGAGATCCAAGAAAGGTCGCGATATCGCAAAGGCACACTCATGTGGCTGCAAAAGCAAGTCACCACTGTCACCACAGAAAGTCTTGCTTGTAGTACAGGAGAAAGCTCATTGTCATCACAAGACCCCTGTCACTATCATCATTGCAGACAAATACCTTAAGACAAAGTACTGTGATCTATTCGTTGACCAGATCACCAAGGTAGCTGGCAATGTTATCCTGCTCCTTGAGCTGCACCTTGACAGTCTTTCCAACAAGTTGGACAACAGCCTTACTGACTCAGAGGAGGAGATTGATGTTGACAAAAGGAAAGAGGCTGACAACAAGAAACTGCTGAGATTCACTAAGGCCTTGGTGGAAGAATACCACAACTAATGTAAGCATGGTTTGGCAATGATCTTGAAGCTCTAACAAATCCATTAGTCAACAACAGGGATGAGTGCCACCAAGGTCTTCATTGGGAAGACTTGAGCAATTGTAAGCTGTACTTACTGTTGGTAGTGTTTACTGATATTGGCTACAGCGGACTTACTGAATAACCTGACCCTGGCAGGCATCTGCAAGCTACTGGCTCAACAAGTTTTGGGTATGTACCACATTTCCTTATGACTGTTCTGATGGTTTTCCTAGCAGGATTCTGCAAAGTGGCGCTGTACAAAACATCAATTGATTCGACACCATCTGTTCAGTGGACCGGGATGGGTCGACTATCTCTCAATGCTCTCACTTATGGGAAGGCTTATTACCTGCTCACCACAGAGGAACAAGAGGAGGTGTCTTGTAAAGTCCTGACCAACCAGATAAGTGAAGCAAAGGTCAGATCTGAACTCAAGGACTTTGACAAGGGTTCCTGTGAAAAGCCTTTGAAGGCTGATGGGGATGCTACAGACATGAATCAAGAGGAGGACAGACCGTTCCAGAAACTGGACATCAAAATGCAGGAAGTGTAAGTTGAGCACAATTGCAAGTGCATAGACACTGACTAGCAACTCAATTCTACAGTGAATCAGCTGCATTTGGCTGTAGATGGCAAGATAAGTTGATGAGTTGGTCTATCTCTGTGATTGGCGTTGGTGACATGGGCAGTGGCAGGTGAGTTTACTGTACTAATAACTTGGTTGCTGACTGTATTTACAGAGTTCATGTTGGAAAGAACATGGCAGGCTTGACACTCGAACAGGCCTATCCTAAGGAGATGGAATTGTTCATGAAGGTTATGGTGGCACATGCTGCTGATGTCAAAGGTAAGCATGTGTACAACTATGGCATCCACAACATTCTTCTGATCATGTTGCAGCAGAGGAGCCTCAATTCATCAAAGTGAACCCCAACAACCTGATAGCAAAGTAGGTCAAGATATAACAACAGAAGGTCTTGCTCAGTGGGACCAACCTTCTCAAACCCAACTGTCGGAAATGCCCATTACCAACAAGGCAGTCATCCAAGCTAGGTTGGAGAATATGGCATCATGGTGGAAAACAGCCAACATGGCAAATGGAGTGACTGTTCCTGATGTCAATGACTCGGTGCTAACAGATGAGCTAAGGCATAGCACGGATATAGGTTTTTTGTGGGTATTCATCAGACTATCCATGGGAATACCTACCATACTGAGTCTCTCAACTCTGAAACACCTACAGGTCCGGATAAGTACGATGACCATCAGTGCTTTTTACAATATCCCTGGTAACCCGCAATTACCCATATCCACACATATCTGCAGAGCTTCAAGGTTATTTATATCTACTACCTATTCAACAGGTTCTCCTATATGCCAATGAGCATGTTTTTTCTTAATCTCTTCAAGAATTGTATTGTTACGATTTATCCACTTTTAGCGCCTGTCTTATCAAGCGCCCAACCACGTGCTCTATCAGAACCCTATTTCATTTCACATTCATATCACCCTATCTTTCATTTCCCTTATCCACTATCTCTTAAATTAACTTCTGATAGCTTATCGCAGACATGAGGCAGAGATAGCCTATCTCTTTCCCTTCGTATCTTTCCCCTTCAACTCTATTCTTTATGCCCTGAAGATAACCACTCAGTATTTAAACCATTAGCTATTCACTGTATTCTTTAGTTTTGGTATTATAAGTTTCACCAAGTCTTTGAGTGGCCTGATAAGCTCTCATTTTGCTCGTCGCCTTACAAAATACCAAAACTAACCTCTTTCACCTCACTCATCTCGGTTGACAACTTCGCCTACATCCTACTTCTCACCTGGTGCGTTGCTATCTGCAACCTCGCCTTCGACATCACTTGCCACCGACTTCGTCGATGCCGTCGCATTAACCGACGCTTACGCATTCGACAACAACACCGTATCGGAACAACTCATCTGTAAGAACCTCTCTCGTCTTACTTGGTAGTACCGTTGGCTAGCGGGAAGTTCCCAATAAGACAGACAGTAGTAAGCAAACGAGAAAACCAACCTTGAATTGCTAATTGCTCTCAGTGCCATACGACACAGAAATCGAAAGGCAACGAAAGATCCGAAACAATCAAATACTTCGAAATTATCATCACAGCCAAGTCACATCCAACTTTACACCATATCTCGCAATCTATAACCGAGTCAACGAAGTAATCAAAAGATACTCCACTCCATTTGACTACACACCTGGAATCATCAGCCAGATCTACTACACTCACATCTTCACACAGGACTGGATCAGTCGAAGAAAGACGTACGAAAGCGTCGCTACTGAGACCGAACCAGAAGTCAAAAAATACAAAGACAGCGGCACTTGCACTAACCTGGTAGACTACACCGCTCACATTCCTCTAGTGACTTTCATAAGTCTTAAGAAACGGTTCGACGACATCAACCGAGGAAGGTGGGGGCATCTTTACGAAGATACCAGGACCAACACAGACAACAACAGCACAGACAAAGGAACCAATACAGACATAAGCTTTGGGTTCGACACCGCAGCGTGGTCAGAACCATATCAGTCAGAAGAAGGCAAACTCCTCACAGCAGAGTTAGAAACATTCAATCACATCAGCACCACGAAGACGCCAGCACGGCGCAACAAACACAAACGACAATCAGATGAGGAAACGCCCCGCCGTTCTCCCAGATTCAAACGAGGGTAGCAAGACAAGCACGGTTGGAAGATTGGTTTATAACCACTTGCCAACACTTTAGCACACCAAATAAAGACTATTTGAAAATCTGGGGTGTTCTCAGAGCAGCTCTTGAAAAAGAATCACATTACATTCACTCAGCAGACCTACTGTGGACGCTGAATATCTTAACCAACGACGAAAGGGATTTCTTTGACGAGATCCAAGGACAAGAACTAATTGAACAAACTGACCCCATCACCACTGAAGAGACCCTCAGGGCTCTCTACGATTTCATCAAAGAACACGACGCCCGCCACGTCTATACCCAGCACATCCACACCCATCAGAATAACGCAAGACCAAGTAATAGTCTCAGCTCCGCTTGACCTAACCAGATACATCAATAGCATATACGGACCAAATCACTTTGTAACCCACGTCCAGGTTGACGGATCGTACCACATCTACCGCAACGTATACGTGGGATATATTCCTGAAATCAAATACGACTCAGATAGAAAAACCTTTGAACCAAAAGACGTCATCATCACAACAGACTTTCTCGAAGAAGCAGTAGAGGAGTATCAATTCCTCGACACTTGGGCAGAAGATCCCGAAGACATCCCAGTACCATTCGAAGAAAACTTCTCCACTCCACCCAAATCACCAGAACCAGAAACTCCTCGAGTTAGAACTCAGGAGTTACCAACAATCAAAGAAGAATCCACAGAACCCTACATATCAACTCCCCGACACAGAACTTTGACACCAACTAAATCGTCTTTACGTCAGGTTCACTTCCAGACATGACAGACATGGACACGGCAACACAATCGACCTCGGCTCCTACCGAAGAAATAAGCACCATCAGATCACCCCCATACTACTTTCCACCAGTAGGGCACCCAGACCAACGAATCATCTCAGAACTAACCCTATACGCCTGAAGAAGAACAAACAAAAAATATTTCGCCAGAATACTTGGAACCTCGCTCGTAAACGCAACCTGTGAAATCCATGACCATGCGACGAGACAATCCATGGTAGGAGAAATAATTCAGATATTCCAGTCAACAGTGGGAATGATGGGTACCATCCTGTTGCGACAAGAAGGGACAAGAACCATCCTCATAGAGCCAGATGCGTTCTCAGTAGACTATGTCCCACCCAATAATCAAAACACCGCCACTTCATCTGCCCCAAAAATCAAAATCGCTAAACCACCAAGGTTCACAGGTGACAAAGCGAAATGGGAAGGATTCTTCCTAGCGGTCGATACATACCTCCAGGCAAACACACGAGACTTCCAAAATGACGACCAGAAAATCTGGTTCGTTATTTCATACCTAGGTACAGAAGACAGATCATCATGTGTTGCTTCGGACTGGCTCCGAAACTGGAAAGAAGATAATTTCTACAACAGAACCTTAAACACCAGCGACTATGATGCATTCATCGCGAGCCTAAAAAGCTCTTTCGAAGATCCAAACTTACAGATAAATGCCGCCAATGAACTCAGACAACTTCGACAAGGAAAAGACTCTTTAACAGAGTACTTCACTAGGTTCGAGCTCAAGGCAGCCACGGCAGGATATCAAAAGTTAGACAATGTCCTCATCGATCTTCTCAAAAACCAGGTTTGACACGAAATCACCAGAGAACTGTATAGAGGAGGAATACCAATTCCACATCAATACAATGCGGTAAAACAACGGCTATACAATATAGAAATGGCACTTGAAGAAGAGAAATCCAGATTCAGTGCCTTCCACACTGGAAAGCCCATACCACCCCGACAACACATTCCACCGCAACGACACACTCATACCACCTCGGAACACTATACACCATCCCAAACCTATGGAGGACAAGGACAACCCATGGACATTGACACATCACGAACCAAACGATTACTCGAGTGTCGTCACTGCAAAAAGATGGGATGCCACCTCTCTCGAGATTGCAGAGGGGAATGCCCAGATTGTCATGGCAAACACCCAGGTCGATACTGTCAACTCAGACCACCTCCAAAACGGCCTTTTACTACTCGTACATTGGACTTTATCGATTTCACTAACATCACAGACGAAGAAAAAGAACAGCTGAAAAAAGCTGCGGGTTTTCAGACAGGAGCGAAGTAGACGCAACTTCGTCGTCCCTCGGTCAGGACTCTTATGCACACGTTTCTTGTCAGACATGCCCCGAAGCATTGTATAATAGGAATACATCTTTTTCACATGCAAAAGAGTCCAGCGTCAAAACGGAAACAGGCACCAAATGGAAGACAACGATCGAAGAAGTCGAAGATGAAGAATCTACTTCTTTGGGTCACTTCCAAAAGCAACCACGGTCAGAGCAAAAGAAACCCGAGCCCTTCTTCTCGCTATGGGTCCTATCAAGATTACGAGATTTAGCAGCCGAAGCAGGAATAGGAACATTGAAACAGTGGGTACACGATCAAAAACAGCGAGAAGTGAACCAGCACCTCGTTAAACAGCTGTTAAACATTCTGACCAACGAAGCTTTAGATTGGCTAGAAGATCTCCACGAACCTAAACGATTTATCTTCAGAACCACGAAGACAGATCGGGAGCTAAACGTCCAGATAGAGCTCCAAGACCTAGAAAAAGGGACCAGATACCAAACACAAGCGCTTCTTGATAGTGGCTGTACGGGCAGCTGCATCAGTCAACGGTTTGCAGAAGAAAAGAAGTTGTCTTTACACAAATGGGAACATCCAATCTCTGCATACAACACAGACGGAACGGAAAACAACAATGGGAAGATCACACATTATGCCGAAATAAAAATGATCATAGAAGGACACTCCGAGATCCGAAAGTTCGCAGTCACTAACCTAGGACGATCGGATGTGTTCCTAGGACATGAGTGGTTAAACTTCCATAACCCAGAAGTAGACTGGACCACCGGATCATTGCGCTTCACCAGATGTCCCACAGCATGCGGATACACAGAACCAGAACCAGAAGACATAGAAGAAGGGGATAGGATTTGGATGAAATACCCAAAACCACCTCGCAATGTTCAAAGGAACAAAGCTTTCATGCGAGCTCATCAGTCCATCGCCAACGCACTAGCAGAAGAGTTTGAGAAAAACAAAAAAACAGATCCTATCCCGGAACAATATAAAGGGTTCGAAGAAGTCTTCGAGAAGACTGAGTTCGACACCCTTCCACCAAACCGACCTTGGGACCATGCTATAGAGTTAAAGCCAGGATCAGAACTGATGGGATGCAAAGTGTACCCTCTGAACCTGGATGAACAAGAAGAACTCGACGCATTTCTTGAAGAACATCTAAAAACAGGACACATCCAACCCTCTAAATCTCCCATGGCTTCACCCTTCTTCTTCATCAAGAAAAAGGATGGAAGGCTGAGGCCAGTACAAGATTATCACAAACTCAATGACATGACTATCAAAAACCGATATCCTCTCCCCCTCATCCAAGAGCTGGTAAACAAACTGAAAGGTGCCAAGTATTTCACAAAGCTCAACGTGAGGTGGGGATACAACAACGTACAAATCAAAGAAGGAGATGAATGGAAGGCAGCCTTCCTAACCAATCGAGGACTATTCGAACCCCTAGTAATGTTCTTCGGACTCACAAATTCACCTGCCACGTTCCAAACAATGATGAATGAACTGTTACGAGACCTAATCAATACGGGAAAGGTTCTCGTGTACATTGACGACATACTCATCTTCACCAACAACACCGCAAGCTCATTCGTCAAGTCCTATCCATCCTAAGCACCAACAAACTATATTTAAAACCAGAAAAATGCGAATTCGAAAAGCAGCAAATAGAGTTCTTGGGATTAATCGTCTCAGAAGGCAAAGTCGAAATGGACCCAATCAAAGTTAACGGCATTCGAAAATGGCCAATTCCCAACAATAAAAAGGAACTACAACAGTTCCTAGGTTTCTGCAATTTCTACAGGAGGTTCGTCAAAGACTACAGCAAAATTGCAAAGCCCATGACACAGCTGACCGGAAACGACACATGGAAATGGGAAACAGAACAACAAACGGCCTTTGATACGCTAAAAGAAACCATCACGACAGCACCCTGCCTTCGCATACCGGAAGATGAAGGACAGTTCAGAATAGAAGCAGATGCATCAGAAGGAGCAATCAGTGCGGTAATCTCTCAGTGAATAGAAGACAAATGGCACCCGGTCACCTTCTATTCCAAGGCGCTTTCACCTACACAACGAAATTACGAGATCTACGACAAAGAGATGCTCACCATCATGGAAGCGCTAACAGAATGGAGACACCTGGTGTTGGGAGCCAGACAGACCTTCGAGATACGGACAGATCACCAGAATCTACAATACTTCCGACAACCCCAGAAACTTAATCGACGACAAGCACGCTGGGTCACAGAACTAGCAGATTACGACTATACACTACATCATAAACCGGGCAAACAAAATCAATGGGCAGATCTATTATCCAGAAGACCAGACCATGACATGGGGCACAAGGACAACGAAAATGTCATCGTGTTGACACCTATGACTTTCAGAGCATTAGAAGCAGTCATAATTCACGATCCACCAGAATACCTACCAGAGCTAAAGGATCCATTACGAAAACTAGATCCTTCAGCCAAACAAGCTCTAGAAGGTAAAGACAAGAAATGGAAGGAATCGGACGGACTAATCTTTTACGACAACCGCATATACGTGCCCAAGAACCATAAACTCCGTGAGCGAATCATTCGGGACCATCACGACAACCCGTTAGCCGGACACCCTGGAAGATACAAAACCCAGGAACTTATTCAGCGAAATTATTGGTGGCCACAGATGCAAAAGATGATTTGCCGATATACAGACGGTTGCATAAAATGCCAAGAAGACAAAATTGATCGGCAACCCTTACACGCCCCTCTTAATCCACACGACATACCCAAACAACCATGGCAAAAAGTCACAGCAGACATGATCGGACCCCTCCCCGAATCCAACGGCTTCAATGCGATTGAAGTCTTCACCGACACCTACAGCCACCGCATACACGTGGAACCCACACACCTAGAACTCAGCGCAGAAGGATTTGCCAATCTCGTACGAGATAGGGTAATCCGATATCATGGCCTCCCAGAAATCTTAATCTCAGATCGAGGACCCCAGACAGTAGCTAAAGCATGGGACCAGATATGCAAACAACTCGGCATCAAACGACATTTATCCACAGGTTATCACCCAGAAACAGACGGCCAAACAGAAAGGGCAAATCAAGAAGTGGAAGCATACCTTCACCTATTTGTCAACTACCTACAAGACAATTGGAGCGAATGGTGTGCCATCATGGAATTCAGTTATAACAATCGAATTCATTCCATGATGAAACAATCACCCTTCTTCACCGACCACGGTTATCACCCTTACACCGGAACAGAACTACAGAGAGACCAAGTGCCCTCAGCCACCGAATGGGTTAAAAGACTCTCTAACGCACAACAAGAAGCGGAAGCTGCCCTAGCCCTAGCAAAAGAGGCTATGAAACAACAATTTGACAAACACCGCTCGGCGTCCTGAGACTATAAACCCGGTGACTTAGTCTGGCTAGAAGGCACAAACATTAAAACTCAACGACCTGCCAAAAAACTAGATCATTTGCGACATGGACCTTTCGCAATTACAGAAAAGGTGGGACAAGCGGCATATAGACTCAAACTGCCACAAAACCCCACTTGGCAAAGAAAACACGATGTCTTTAATGAAAAATTACTCAAGCCCTTCATCAAACCCTCCTTCGACATCCAACCTAACGAACCACCACCGCCACCAGATCTAGTCGAAGGAGAAGAGGAATTTGAAGTTGAAGCCGTTGTGGACAGTCGCAAAAAGGGTCGGTATATCGAATACCTGGTCAAATGGAAAGGTTTTTCCGATGCCGAAAACTCCTGGGAACCTCGTGGAAACGTCCGACATGCCGAAGAAGAAGTAGAAAACTTCCACAAATCACATCCCCACAAACCAAAGCCAACATCTTTCAATCGAGGGATCATTATTACCTCTAACCGAACCATCCTCGATTCCTTTAAACCAATGTTCGAATTCACAACACCATCATGGGGACCATGATCTTAAAGAGGGGGTAATGTTACGATTTACCCACTTTTAGCACCTGTCTTATCAAGCGCCCAACCACGTGCTCTATCAGAACCCTATTTCATTTCACATTCATATCACCCTATCTTTCATTTCCCTTATCTGCTATCTCTTAAATTAACTTCTGATAGCTTATCGCAGACATGAGGCAGAGATAGCCTATCTCTTTCCCTTCGTATCTTTCCCCTTCAACTCTATTCTTTACGCTCCGAAGATAACCACTCAGTATTTAAACCATTAGCTATTCACTGTATTCTTTAGTTTTGGTATTATAAGTTTCACTGAGTCTTTGAGTGGCCTGATAAGCTCTCATTTTGCTCGTCGCCTTACATGTATCCTCAGGAACAAAGCCATGGTCAACCCAAGCTCCCAGGACTGTTGCTGCACGGACACTACGATCAGAAAGGGAATGATGGAACCTTGATACGGTTGCACTTCCAGCTGAGAATGACCGCTCTGTATGAGTTGAAGTTGCTTTTAATGCAGTCAATATAAGGCGACAATAAAATATGAAGTTTTACCAGGTGCTGAAAGATAGTCCAGAGCCATCACTGCTAGGGGATCTGTCTCAAGACGTGATTGCCAATAAAGAATTGGATTGTCAACATTTGGAACCAGTGGCTGCACAATGTAGCTCTCAAAAGCACCTTTCTCCATGTTGGCTGATGGCCAATGTATGAAATAGCGGCCATGAAGGCCATTCTGTGAATGAAATAAGAAGGTGAATGAAATAAGAAGGTGAATGAGAATAAAGGGATTACACAAACCTCGGGTGCTTGCCTGACAGGAGGTACATTAGTTGGCTGCACAGGTTGATAGTCTTCTTTCCAAGTCCTACGAGTAATCTGCACCAGTCTCAATCCACTCTTGTTCCCAATCTTGGTCCTTGAAGTATTGGAGCTTGTATGAGGGATGCATAACTAGAATTTCATAAGCCACGTTGCTTCAGCAAGAGGGAAAATGCAACTCATTGCAATCCAGTATACATGTGAATCATCGGTCTTCGAATAATACTTGTTCAGGACCTTAAGTCCATTGGCTGCTGCCACATGCACTGAAGGGTGCAGAGTTGTGTTGTCTCGAGTATCATCAAGAGCCCGCGATAGTCCATCAATGAACGGGATAACTTCATGAATAAGAGGAACAGTGGACTTCGACATATGCTCAGTAACATATTTAAAGAGCTGTACAATCATCTTAGTGGGAAACCAGGCAAGGAATAGGTCACTTACATCAAGTAATGGTTCGAGTTGGGTGAGGATTGTCCATTCGTTCTCACCAAGGTGAAAATGTCACAGTCGTGGACCACCTCTTTGATTCCAGGCATTCTTAAGACACAACTCATTAAGAACATCTTTGAGATAGAGTGCATGCTTCAGCATATCAGCAACCAAGTTCCAGCAGGTGGAAACCATTCTCAACTCAATACCCAATCCCTGACATGCTTTGGTGATTGCCTCGCGAAGAAGAGCACTGAAAAATGCTTTACGACCGAGTTGAGTGATCTTTTAAACCATTGAATATGAAACTTCACAGACGGCAATAAACTTACTTTCCAAACAGCAAAGTGAGCAGTCCTTGCATTGTCATCTGAAATGGTAAGGTCTTCTTCATTGTCTTCCTCAACAATGGTGTCGATGAGAGCATGATCAACCTCATTATCATCATCATCCTCTTCATTATCATCAAGCTCAGCCTCATCTGCATCCTCGCCATCATCGTCTTTGACCATTTCCTCATCTTTCCCATCCTTTGTTCACTTCTTTGCAAATGGTCGCAGAATTGCCTTCACTACTAGATTGAGAATGTGTGCAAAGCACTGCACATGCATTTTGTCTCCTTTGAAGTTGGGGAGAATCTCAGTGAGACAGCGAATCATTGTGGTGTTGTTCTCTGCATTGTCGCAGACCACTATAAGAATCTATTGGATCACAGTTAAGACACAAACAGAGAGAGAGAACTGGCATACCTTGTCGTCAATACAGAAATCTCGAAGAACCTGAGCGAACTTCTTTGCCAAATAATCCCCATTGTGTCGCTTATTGAGCTTGATAAATTCCAGAGTGAATTCTTCCATTTTCCTAGCGACTACATGGCTTATAGTGACACCAAGAAATGACTTCACATTTGGGGACTGCCAGCTGTCGAGCCCACAATGAAGTTTGCCCTTGGTGGCCTAACAAAAGATGAACAAAGAACCTTGAGCTCCGAAAGACCAACCTGGAGGATATTCGCAACTTCATCCTTAGACATCCTGTGTATCTCCTGGACGTCTCGAGAGACAGTGGATGGTGAGGGAATATCAACACGAGAGTACAACATCCTTGAAATTTCAATGAACTCAGGGTCTGCAGCAATGGCGAAAGGTCGCTTCCGCCAAGCACACCACACTGCAATAAGGTATCGAAGTCGTGCAGCACTGTATGTGGAGCCAGCTGCAAAGTCAGCAATGGTACCATTCTTAGGCACTTCAGGAGTGCAGCATTCGACATGGGTCTTCAGATTTGACGTCGAATCCTCCCATTGGCCATGACGAACCTTTACCGAAGGATTTCTGCATTGAGAGGATTTAGATTGTGATTGCGGACAAGGGGAGAGACCTACACTCGACACACAAAAGTATACATTACCTTGCCATCTGTTCTGACTTTGATTGTGGGATGCTTGTAGTGCGCATAGTATTTTGATTTCCACCCCTTCATCTGATCCTCTAAATAGTTGTTCAGACGATTGCCACCAGCATAGCACAGTCTTACCAAGGATGTCTTCATTTGACCAGTCCTTATATTTCTCAATCATCCTAGCTCACTTGGTGGCTGCAGGGCGAAGTGAAGGAGTTGGCGTGGCATTGGATTCGGTGCTGCTGTCCTCACTGCTGGCACTGCTGCTGTTGGAGTTTCGCTTTCGCTTGCCCATTATATAGAAGTTGAACAAGACTAGCTACACTGAACACCAGCACATTTATATGTCAAACTTGCTCTTGTTCAAGTTGTTGACAATCGGGCCAGCAAAACAATGGGAAAAATGGCATTGACAATTTGGTTGCTTATGACATCATTATCAGCGACGTGAATACAAGGCAGCACAAAGGAGTAGTCTGGGTTCTCTTTAACAAAGTGTCGAGTCCATTCCCATCTAAGAAAATGTCAGTTCAGAGTCAATTGTGATAGAATGTAAAATATTTACTGCGGTGTTATGTTTTCCAGCGTTTTCGCCGATGTTGCATTCGCCCTGGTACTGCCTCTGATTGTGCATTGGGATCAGCCTGACCTTCAGCTTCCTGCTGAGATTGGATTGCAACAGCTCTACAGAAAAGATAAGTATCTGATAACAAAAACAATGAACGTACTCGTCAATGTTAGCACTCTCTTCATCAGAATCGTCGTGTTCTAGGCTGAGAGCTTTTACTTCCTCTCAATCTAGTTTGCTGTATAGGCAGTATCCTTGATCTAGAAAAGTACACCAGACGTGAAGGAGACAGCGAGTAGCGTCTTCGTGAAGAGGGTAAGATTGGTAAGGTTGGTGAGGTTCATAGTGTAGAAGGTGTGCACGAACAACATGTAACTGGTGCGTTAGTCACTGAGTGTTGTTGTGTGCTTTCTCGTCTTCATCTATAGATTTTGGGAGAGTTTCAAGAGTATGATATTCCAGCCAAGCCACTTCGCTAACCATGGCTTCCAAGGCTTCATCCTGAGGTGAGGATGAGACTGAGGATGATCACGAAGCAGTAGGGACATACCTCAATAAGACGAATGTTGGATCACCTGAGGGCACTGTTGAGTCGAAGATCTGAGACCAATACACTGAATGACCGGAGGCTAGAGCTCTCTTGTGCAAGTCTGCAGCATAGGCCAGCACAACTCAATGGATGACGTGCAATGATAACAAGTCGAGCAGAATGATACGACCTGCTGTAGCTAAGCATCAAATATCAATCATAAACTCAACATGTACTCGTCGAATGAAGCCAGAGTGGACCTTGAGTGTTGATGACCTGATTCGCACGTAGGAGAGCCCTGGTGCTATACTTGTTGATTTAGAGACTGATACCAACAGGGAATACCACCGAGGGAAGAGGAGAAAAAGAAGGGCTCAATGTCAAACCTGCAATGAGTTGAATTGACTGTGCTGGATTCGTCGGTACACACACTTTGTGCCTAGCATTTGCTGGCGTGACTGCACTGAAAGCTGAGACTGGTCGACCTCGTCATCAATTTCGAGAAACAGCCAGGGTCCAGAGGGAGTTCCGTGAGCTCTACAGCCTGGTTGGTACGACCGCGGACTGTCAGGGGAAACAATGGTTGGAGACAAGAAATCAAAGGACATCGTAGCCTAATTGCAGAGGACCGAAGCAGTAAAGCTGCGTGTTGGACATTTTTAGGCGCTGAAAGCGCAATTAGTATGTTAAGATACTAAAAGCCTGTTAGGAGCATGACAGACTGGACAGGACTTACTGAAAATCCAAACGAAAGAGATGGTGGTACAAAGTCGGTCGGATGCAAGCTGTCATGTCACATGTGATCCAAATGTGCTTCGTTTGAGTTCCATCCTCGGTGTTTCGCTATTCCTCCCAGTTAATTCTAGTTGACTTAATGGTGTTAGGCTCGCTTGGTGGACTCCTGTGCTTTGCCTGTGCTACGTGGTCAAGATAAATCGAGACTACTTCTCCCAAACAACAACACTTGTTCAATATTACAGGGAACTGCATGATGCATTGTCTCTTAGCCCTCAAACTGAAGTGGATGAGTAATGCCTCTGTTTAGTAACAATCTTCCTTTTTTCCTAATTGCTCTGTAGGATTCTTGGTGTGGCTGAAAATGCCTTGAAGGCAGCAGGAAAATGCCCATGGGACAAGCACATCCCAGGTAGTCATGTGGAGCATTGTAGTTGCCCAGATTGCTCTTTTGAGGTGGCATTTGCCTGTATTCGCCTCGCGATGTCCCAGCACACCGATCTCTTCAATGCTAAACCTTTTGAGAAAGAACTTACAGTTGCAAAATCGCGCAATAAATCTGATTCAAGTCGTCTCCATCTGTAAAGGTAGTCCTCGAACATGAGCATAGGAAGGTGAGATACTTGTCTACTTAATGTCTATAAAAATTCAGTCCAAAGGTCCATCAAACAAGATGGTGTACGCTGCCTTCGAGATTCAGAAGAGACATGAAAATATCCTTTTCCGTTGCAGAACTATCATGTGTAAGTCTTACACCAACTTGTTGCAATGCAATACTCAATACTGTCATCAGCTGCTGTCTGATACAAGTCTTCTGATTCATTTCACGCACTCCTTTGGATGCTTTATTGTCGTGGGGGCAGGTCATCGCTTCGTGCCAACACACATTTTTACCGACTACAAATGTCCCTTCTTGAGAAGCCTGGCAGCAGTATCGCACTTTATTCTTGCTAAATTTCATAAGATACTTACCGTAGCGACTCTCCTGAAGTAAGTGATTCTCAACATGTTAGCAACCGGTTTGTCATTTATGGTAGCCACCATATCTACACATTAGCACATCCATGACCATAGTTCAGCATTCGCATTGTAAGCTATTCATTGTTCTTGTCTTGTTCCTTGTTGACTAATATTGTTTGAGGCCTAACTAACTATAAAGGCCAGCTCATTTCTCTGTGATTGTCAGCCTCGTTTGTTTCTATGGCCTCGCCCTTCAGCACAGAAGATAACCTTTTCATTTTAAGCCAACTCCCCTTTTGCGAATACCCACCAGAACTGACATTTATTGTATGTCATGTAGTGGATTTTTGTACCCCTCTTATTGACATTTATGACCAGATATGTGATGTTGGCCAACAGCTTCGCCCCAGCAACACAGTGGATTTTCCCCACCTTTATTCAATGATCCATGCAACCATATGGAAATCTTTACCATGCCCTCCACAAACACGTTGGATGGCATATGCCCTCTTTCAGCTCATAGTATGGCTACAAATAATTTCTTGCATTGTGCTGATTTATATATCCTACTTTAGGACAGCCGTCGAGTTGAACTGGATGTGCTAACAACAGCATCGGAGAGTATTGATACAGATATTTTAGATGACGATATACCAGCACTTGTTACTGATGACTATTAGTAAGTTCTTCTGGCATAGTATTCGAGCCTTATTCACAGACGGTTCTATATTGTATTGTATTAAGCAGAATACAACTCATTCATCAGTCAACTACAGGTAATTACAGGTAACCTGCATCTGTATCAGATTCTGATACTCACAACTATAAGTAATTGTCAATACCTGTGATCCGCACATGTAGTTGCCAGTAACTGTAAGTATATCCATGCGAATGTAGGTAGAAACTGGACAGTTGGCTGGCGGCTGTCAGACTCACTTTGAGAGATATTATTACCTGTAGGTGCGGATGCGGATGTCTGACAGATCCATCCATGCCATGCCTTAAGATGAGCAATTCTGGGCCGCTGATATGACCGATTTTTGGCTAAGGCTATAAATCACTCTTTCAATACTCTACATAAGTCTAAGCCTTGGATATCTGCATTCTATGAATTACTCGCTATAGCTTACGACGCAGTTAAAGCTATGTGTTAGAGATCTAGAAAACCGGATTGATGAGTCGGGGTTAGCTATCACTTGAGATATGGTTAACTTATGAATCAGCTGGACTCTATGAGGTATTTGCCAGAGGGTTTACTTAGTGAAAGAACGGATATCATTTGAATCCGAGCTATCTACAAAAAGATCTAGAAAACTTGACTATCTAGAAAGCAAACGGTAATAGGCTACAGAAAAACTAGAAAAGTTGAATGGTTAGAGAAATGCTTGGGAAAGTTAGAAAGCTTTGGAACTCGACTCCGCTTGGACCTGGAAATAGTCTAGGAGTTGCTTGGTCTAGCACCGGCACTTGGGATAATGTCAATCGACTCAGCTCCACTGATCTAGAATTCAGTGATCATGGATCGAAAATGTTGGAGTCACGATGACTCTAGGATCAGTCTCTTTGTAAGATGATCGAGAGCCTGGAAAGGCCCAGTCATATCTAGGAGTATCGGAGAGATTTGGAAAATCGGATAGGACCCAATAAGGAAGAAAGTAATTGAGGGACCATCGGAAGGAGTCATCAAAGGTTGAGAGCATTCAGATAAGCCTTCCGTCCTCTCCTGTGAGTCAGAATCAGCTTAGGAAGAAAGCTTGGAAACATTTCGTCTATTCTAGTATCTGCTTGGCATTTGTATAAAAGGACTCGAAGTTCTAGTAGTTAGATAAGTGATTTGCTACCTGTTGTACTTTGGGTTCCATATTCGGAAATCTATCGTTATCAGTGCTTGTGCTATCCTTTGTGTGATTTGAGACTTGATTTGAGGAATCATCTTGGATTTGCATACATCTTGACTTGGATTTGTCTTTTGGTTGACATTTGTGTTCAACTTTGTTATAAATTGTG
>QLOY01002981.1:0-12229 GCA_003313965.1 Megacollybia marginata
GGGCGATATCATGTCATCACCAGTATGCTACAGACCGAACCACAAAACAGTTCATCGTCACGGCCCATCAGGAAAAATTTGGGAAAAAGTGACTAAGGCCCCAGTGTCCCTAGTGTCCTGGGACATCCCAACACATCCTGAGGTGTCTTAGGATGTCTTAGCCTCTTAGGGATGTGTCGGGATGTCTTAGGGATGCCTCAGGATGCCTCTAGATGTCCCGAGACACTATGAGGACACTGGGGACACTGGGGCCTTAGTCACCTTTTTCCTGATGCACCGTCCACTCTGCTAACGTCGCTGGCTGTGAGCCGAGTGATGAGACTAGATGGTGCTTTCATTTTGGCAAAACGGGCACTTGTAGATGCAAATTTCTCACCTGTCAATCCCAACACACGGATAGGGTTCGGTGAACAATTAACCGCCAAGTTAATAACGTACTTGTTCACATTGGGCCCAGAGAGGCCATTGTTCACGTAGTTAATAACATTATTCACATTTTTGCAAGAAACAGTTAATAACAAGTAAATAATGTATTGTTCACATGTGAATAATAAAATGTATGCAAACAATCAAATTACTCAAATTTCATCCCAGTTCAGTTCATCAGGAGCATTAGCAACCTCACCAGTTCCTGAGGAGTGTCTGGCCACTGACACTTCTCCTTGACCATCCACCTATCATCCGCTGCTACCAGATCCTTTAATGCACAGTAGCCAACAGTACTACCAAGTAAGACGATGAGAGTTTACAGGTGAGTTGCTCCGATATGGCGGTTCTGACATATGCGTAGGCATCGGTTGATGCCAAGGGTCTAGCGGGATGGCGACCCGTGACATCACGTGGAGGGAGGGAGGGTCCTCGGAGTGGCCGAAATTTATGATTGTAAGCCCAGCCAAATTAAGCTTCCGATAGCTTGGAAACATCGAGAAAGCATCTGTAGTAGTCTAATAAGCTTAATTACACTTGTAATACACTCGTTGATCAATGCCAACTGAAAAAAAGTACGTCTGCCTCCAGCGACCAGAATTTTCACCAGAAAACCTGTAGGAAACCATCAGATTATCCACCAGGAACAGTGTTGGAATGTGAGAAATGCAGGACAAAAATAAACTTGGGGTCTGGAGGCAGCTATAACCTCCAACAGCATGTAGATTCCGCTGTGTGTCAAGCAGCCACCCAAAGATTGTCTATGAAGCCACCTAGGAAGGACGGTACCCTCCTTGGCTTCCTTACTAAAAAGACAGCATTAGTACCTTCTAAGGCAGCACCAACAGCAAACATCCACGTACCGAAAAGACCGTTGTCTGATTCTCACCCTCCCACTGAAACCACCCTTGGACCTTCCTCCAAACCAGCTAATGTAGTCGTATCACCGTCCATAAGCCCCGACGTACGGTCTCCAGCAGTCCGTCTTCTAGATAGCCTGCATCAGAAGTTAGGCCAAATCCCAGCTTCGCTACCAGAAGCAACGGATGATCATCCTTTTTCCAGCTTCTGCAACAACCGCTTGTGATATCTCACGAGCACCGGTCTATTGCAGCCCTGAGGTACGTCGGCTGTTTAGCTCACTCCGAGTGATTTCTACATTGGCGCAGGCAGGAGACGACAGAGTCTGATGACAATGAACTTGAATCTGAGCCAGATCAAGCTAGCCTGAGTGCTGAAGAAGAAGGTTCTGAAGACGATTCAGTTGGGATCAAACTTTCCATGTCTCGTCGCATAATCACTGATTCTGACTCGGATGACTCGGATGATTCGGATAACTCCGAGCCAGAGTTGGAGGTGCGTAGTCCAGACAGACTTATAGCATCTCCTCTGCACTCAGTAGCTGGTGCTCAATCCGAATGTCTGAGTCAAGTCGACATGATACAAAGTAACACCCTGGGCCCAACATCGACCGCATTGCCTGCTGATCATGATGTAACACAGCCTAGTGTATCAGGCCGTCCAAAACGAAGTCGTGTAGTTCAAGTTTTCCATTCTTCTTGCTGTGACAGAATTATTGAAGAGCAAGCGAGAAAGGCCGATGACATTGTAGAATGTAGTCGAAAGGGATGCGAAACAAGATGGGTATGTTATCTTTCCTGTTTATAGTATGCACTGAACTTGATTTGGCATAGTTTCATGCATTTTGTGTTGGTCTGGACATTCATAGACCTCGAAACTGGGTCTGCGATGACTGTAGGAGCACTAAACGCCAGAAATTAATATAATTGAATGAACACGTGATGTGAATTTCCTTATTTGGAGGGAGGGAGGGTCCCTGAGGCTTCCGAAAATCATAAGTGTACGTGATGTAGGTTTTTTCCATCCCGCCAGCCCCTTGGTTGATGCGATGGTGTTGTTTGAGGCAGTGCCAAAGAACTCGGAGGAGAGAGTAGATGATGATGATGAGATAGATGCTGAGGATGATCTGTACGACTTCAGTGACTGTTAGAGGTCTGTGTGTGAGGAGTTGTTCGGTCGTGGTTGCAACCTCGGTGAGTGGAGTGATAAGAGTTAGTTTTGGTATTTTGTAAGGTGACGAGCAAAATGAGAGCTTATCAGGCCACTCAAAGACTCGGTGAAACTTATAATACCAAAACTAAAGAATACAGTGAATAACTACAGACCATTCACCTATCATCCGCTGCTACCAGATCCTTTAATGCACAGGAGTCCATGTCTACATCAGCATCAAGCTGAAGATCCATAGGGGCTGGGACCTGTACACTGTCACAAGACTCTGATGCATCTGAATCTGATTCCGAGTTGCTCTCTGAAGTGTCGGATTCACTGTCAAAGTCTGAATTGTCAGACTTGGACTCGGAGCGTGGACCTAGCTCTTTTGATATATCATGAAATTTTTCAACAGGCTGTTTGCAAGCTTTTTGTGTCTTTCCCTGAATCTGGTAGTTGCATCAGTGACTCAGATACTGAGTGGTAGAAAAATGCTCACCCGTTACGAATTCTTATCCCATGTGCCTTATCAGAACCTCATTTCATTTCACATTCATATCATGCTATCTTTCATTTCCCTTATCTGCTATCTTTTAAATTAACTTCTGATAGCTTATCCGAAACATGCAGCACAGATAACTTATCTTTTTCCCTTGTTATCTCCTTGTTCCACCTGCGAACTGCTATGCCCGGGTACAGCCATACTTCAAAAATAGGGGTGGGTGGCGCAGCATATAGCAACCACCCTCAGAGATCTCTTTCTAGTTTTCTTTCTGATTCATCTATTATTTATCAGACCATATACATGCATGGCCAGGTACATACAATCTCGATTCATCTATATTTATATCTCTAGAACTG
Organism: Megacollybia marginata; assembly: GCA_003313965.1. NCBI lineage: Eukaryota > Fungi > Basidiomycota > Agaricomycetes > Agaricales > Porotheleaceae > Megacollybia > Megacollybia marginata. Next base: position 3,301 of record QLOY01002981.1, read on the forward strand.
TATATAAGGACGTCTAGGACTCATAGTACCACTAGATAACCACCCCTTGCCTACTATTTGTATTTGGCTTGGTGTTAAACAATTGGGTTTTGTTTGGTTCATCTCTAGTGTGAGATTGACGTGTTTTGTGATTTGCGATTTGCGATTTTGTGTTGTGATTTTGGAGTTTTGAGTTTGGATTTTGAGTTAAAGTTGGTTTTGCATCCGTTGGTGCATTGTTTTGTGTCGGATATCATAGTCCGCTGTTTCTAGGAGTTAGACAACTACTCTAGAAGTTCGAAAACTCTTACTAGTCTGAAATAGACAAAGTTCTGAAGCATTTCCCTGCTTGAGACACTTCTCTAGAATAACAAAGAGCTTAAAACTCACAACCCCCAGGACATTAAAAGACAACTAGTGCGTGTTGTTTGTGGTGTGTTTTGTGGTTTGTAGGCTTCACTTCAATGCCTTAGATCGCAGATCTCTCCCTAGACTTCGCGTCGACAGTTTCGCTCATGTGCACCACCACCCCGAGCATCCCTATCACCGAACAACCACAATCTGTGATACTATCACTACATGATTGTTTGCATGCTCTGGATGCAGCAATGAACTTACTGTCTATCAGAGCCTTCCTTGAATCCAACATGCCAATCAGTTTTGATTTGGATGGATATGCGAGGATACATCTACCAGCAAGTGTTGCATCTCTTAGTCGTTATATCTATGCCATGCTTCATGGTTGCCTAGCCTTCCTGTGCTGCAAATTCCTCCCTCCTCCATGTCAGATACCTTGAAACCTTCCAAAGCACTGGTGTACATTTCCTTCACACCCAGAGAACTGGACTATGGCCTCTGGCATGAGCATCTTGCCCATCCAGGAATTGACTGTACCAAGTCCGTCCTGAATGGATCTTCAGTTGAGGGGGTGCAGTGTAATCAAAAGGTTATGCATGTCTGCTGTGTGACTTGCATACTTGGCAAAGTCCTGCAAGCCCCATATGACCACAATGCACACCAGGCGAATAAGCTATTAGCCCTCATCTACCTAGACATCTGCAGTCCTTTCCCAGTTCAGGGAATGTGAGCCAAACACTACTTCATCATAGCCCTTGACGATTACTCCAACAATGCGATTGTTGAATGCTTACAGACAAGAGACCAAGCATTTCATTTCTATCTCTCAGTAGAAGCACATTGGGAACACCAATCAGGCCAAAAGGTGAAAACACTATAGATGGATGGAGTGAAGGAGCTTGTTAATGGTGTTATGGGTAACCACCTGACAGAGAAGGGAATCGTGCTGCAACAATCTATGGCATATGCTCACCAGCAGAATAGAAAGTCAGAACGATTTGTACGCATCATTGAGGATACAGCGAGAGCCCTGGTCGCTGGCTCAGACCTCCCACCCTCCTACTGACCTTATGCCGTACTCACAGTGGGCTATCTTCGACGTAGGCTTCCCACCTCCACCCTCCCCAAGAACCAAACTCCATATGAAATCATGTTGGGCCGCAAACCAAACCTATCTCACTTGCGGGTATAGGGGTGTCATGCTTATCCTATTGAGCTGGCAGAAATTTGGGGAAAGGGTAGCAACATGTGGTATGAAGCTATCTTCATTGGCTATGAGGAAGATCACGTCGGATGGGGGTGCATTGACTTGAATGGTAAATACCGTTTCAACAACAATGTTATCTTTGATGAGTCCTCAAAGGGTCGTTTGGGTGCTAAACATCATACAACTGCTACTCCGGTTCTGGTTCCTGAAGGACCCCGAACCATCTGTCGCTTATCCTATACCTACAAAGAAAGGAGCTCAGTACTGTGAAGAGATACAATGAAAAAGAGACAAGGTTCTGCAGCTTCATCCAACCCCTCCTGATGCAAGTTCTGAACCCCCATCTGTTGACTACATCACAGATTACGCTGCACTTGCCATCACTGAAGGCTTACTACATGACAGCTCGGATGACATGTTTGAGAATCTTAATGTGATCTCTTCAGCCACCGCTTTTGTGACACTAAATAAAGCACCAACCATCCCCACCAACCTTTCATCGATGAGGCAATGAGATGCTGCCCAACCTCCAGCCTCTATGAAGATTGCCAAAACACGTCCTGACTGGTTGCAATGGGAAACTGCTATGGGTGTTGAAGTCTGCAGTTTGACCAAGAAAGGTGTCTTCGAACGTGTTCTGCACCTCTCACCAGGCAGGAGAGCCATCCCACTCATGTGGGTGTACACCTACAAGTATGGGCCTGTAGAAGAGATTGTAAATGAGAAGGTGAGAGTAGTTGTGTTGGGCAACTTACAAGGGGCTCTAGACCATGGTGAGATGTATTCAGCTGTCGCTAAAGCCACCAGCATTTGCATCATCCTTGCTTATGCTGCTTCCCGTTGATGGTTTATCTACACATTTGACGTCAAAATGGCTTTTCTCAATGCTGAGCTGGCTGAAGAAGTATATTGTTCCCAAATACCTCACTTTCCGGAACCAGACAAAGACACCATATTATGCCTTTGTAAGGCCCTCTATGGTCTCTGACAAGCTGGTAAAGCCTGGTATGATACCTTATGACCAATCCTGGAGGCGTTTGGACTGCGCCATTGCGAGATTGACCACAGTGTGTTCTATGGTACTTGGTCTACTCCTCCAGACCCCAGCATTACTATGCTGTCAGATGGATCTCACCTATCCATGTCGATGACAGTGCTGCAGTGACTAACTCCCCCACCCTCTATGCATACTTCATAGTATACCTCAATTGACACTTCGCTGTGAACAACCTTGGACCCATTCATCTGTTCCTAGGCATTACCATTGAGTACGATAGACTGAAGGGGATACTCACACTCTCATAGGGTCCACTCATTGATAAGTTACTTGTGACACACAATCTGTCATCCGCTTGTACCCAAGACATACCCCTCTGTTCTCGACATGTTGCTGAACATCCAGTCCCTGCCAATGTGTTACTGGGGTATCATGATCAACATGTCATTACAAATACCTACCAACACATCATTGGATCGCTCCTCTACCTTGCATCCTGGACATGCCCAGACATTTCCTACTCTGTTGTAGTGCTTGCTCAATGGAATGCCTCTCCTACTCATGCTACTCTGTTGGCAGCAAAGGGTGTTCTCTGCTACCTTTCAGGCACATGGGATTGGAAGCTGGAATATGGATGTGCTGCTCGCAATGACCCTGTTGCGTATTCTGACGCAGACTAGGCTACCAACGAGCAGGATAGGAAAAGCATCTTGGGCTATGCTTTCTTTATGTTTTCAGGACTGGTTTCTTGGTCCAGAAAGCTATTGCACTTTCCTCTGCTGAAGCCAAGTATATGGCCATAACTCACACATCTAAGGAAGCCCTTTAGATTGAACTGTTCTGCCAAACACTAGGCCTGCCCTTCTCTCATCTGTTCACGTTCTTATCTGACAGTGACAGCGCCACATCCATGACAAATTCGATGATATGCATGATATGCATCCAGGCAAATCTTTCAATTTGCAAAGTACTAGCCTCTAAATAAATGTGGGAAAGACTCCCGCAGAGGTACAACCATCAGTGGAGGAGTGGGATAGGTGGAATAGCTATATAAGGCAACACCTAGGCCTCTAACTGCATAAAACCCTTTGGTTGAGATGAATGAGTTGGCTCTTGATAGAGCTATCTTATTGTATCCAACTCTCATAAAATGCGCAGCCCTGCTGAGGTATGCTAAGATGTGTACAAGAGCTAAATTAAGGTCAGATAAGCTGGCATCGCCTCCGCTGAGCTTTACGAAGCAGGAAATTGAACATATACTTGAACCAGTTGTAAACTCAAAGAGAACATGGAATATCACCCATGGAACTGTTGCCAAGCCGAGACTGGAGTAAACAAGGCCAGCGAAGTGTTATAAATGTTGCCTCTACAGTTTGGGACCATCAGCAGAGAAATGCTAGAAAGTAGGGCTATCAACTGGGATAGTGCTCCTAGGGCAGGAATTAACCCAGTGGACATCAAGGAGATGGATGGAGTCATATTCTCGGCTATTTACACAGCATGAGTAAGACTATGCATCAGCTGACCATTGCTGAGCAACTAGCAGACAAAAATAGACACAGCAGAGTGGTATAAAAAGGCAGTAGTTTAGAGTAGTTCAGTAGGATAGTGAACCCATAGAGACCCCCAGTAGAGAATAGATTGCGCTTTTACAGACTATTGAGCTCTAAGTACCTGCAAGGGAACACAGCTAAGAAAAGTCGCCAGCAGAGACCCAGTACCTTCAGTGGAACAGTTTCTACCAATCTCCTACCTCTCTAGACGTCTCTAGGACTTAGTACCTAATAGGGAAAGTCCCCGTTCTTAGTCTTTAGTACCTGAAGGGAACTTGACTCATCTATTCCACCTTTGTCACACATTAGTGACCCCACTTAGCTTAGTAGAGACCAGTAGACTAGTTTGGGTCGATTCTCACACCTTCCTACAAGCCTTGTGCACCTCTCTGAGTCAGAGCAGACATCACTTAGTCAAGGTTGAGTGCCTGCGGACGTGGTACTTCTTCTTAGAGCAAACCATCTTGCCAGGTTTAGTTAACAGGAGTCTCCAAACTCAAAAGGAATACCTTAAAAAGAGGTGTTTGGGTGTTGGATTTTGTGTGTGTGTGTTAGTGGGTGTTGGTGTTTCCCAGCCCATTTCCAGCACAGTCAGCCCGCCTCACACCGTGAGGTTCCTTTTTCATCGAATGTTGTATCAAACCACACCAAGCACATTGATATACGGTATCACTTCATACGTGACCACGTCACTGAGGGAACCATTACAATTCACTGGATACCTACAGAAGATATGACAGCAGACATTTTCACCAAGTCTTTACCCAGGCCACTCCACCTCCAACATTCTTGAGCACTCAGTCTATTGGTTCCTACAACTACAAATCAAATAACCCAGGACATGTTTACAGTAGGTAGGATTGCCACGGTTCAATTTTAGATCAGGACAACCGGCATGACCGGACATTCGATCAACGAACGACCTTGCCATCGTCTCGGACACGGTTGGGCACAATACATCGCTGCCGTCTCCATGTTGGGCTGTGGCTAGTGTTCTGTTTGAGTACCATATGCTTTGTTGACTACTACAATACACCGGGCGTGTGAGCTAAGACCTTTGCTATACGTTCAAAGACACTCCAAGCATTGTGCACAGTAATCTTGGGTGTCCCCACAGCCTCGTAGGCCTGATGAGCTGCGATGTCAAAGGTTTCAGAGACCCATGCTAAGTGCTTCTCCCGTGGACCGACCTCTTCATTAAGATAACCCCAAAGAATCTCGACAGCTTCCTTGGGAACAGCAATTCGGCAATCCATTCCACAAAACAAATTTGGGTTGTCCATCACATATGAGGGAGTGTGGCCAGATGGCATCTCTTTCTCCTCCTGAATGCGAACACGATGGTGATTCCACCAATCAGAGAAGTCATCCATTTCTGCCTGAATCAATAGAACAAAAATCCAGTAGAATAGAGGGCTAGTGAATAATGAGCCAGTTAAAATAATCCTGGATTTGGGATGCACATATGGAAGGTCAAAGATGTGTTCCTCTTTACCTTTAAGCAACAGGCTTTTCAAATTAATGCCCAACTTCTCTAAGAAGCGTTTCCAAAATCCTTCAATAATAGTGTTATGGATGCTCTTGAGAATAATGTGCCAAGGATAGACGGCAGGATCGATGTCTGGTGCAAACACATCCCTATAACAGAAGTTGTGGTGACTGCAACTGTAGTGTGGCAAACTTTACCTAAGGGCTGCCATGAACACATACATCCAGCCAACCTCAGAGCCTGCGTCTATTGTCAATTGAATAGGTATGCCTATAATCACAGTCAACTTGAAGTTGTGATCTCATCGCTTGAAGCACATACACTCTGTCAATGTAACCATATCAAGAAAAAAATGCCCAAGTGCTCCAGCAGCCCAACAATTTGCTAAAAGTTTGAAGTACAGAATCCTATCCATCCACTTGTCCTTGAAGCCATACATTGGTAATCCAATTTCACCCATGTGTAGACCAAGCTGAGCCAACTTCTCATGGCCATCACCAGATACTTCATGGAAAGGACCAATGGCAGTAAGTGTCTTTCGTGGTACACGAATATTTTTCTTCCCAGGAAAGCACTGCTGAAAGCCTTTACAGAACTCTTCATGCATGATTCAGCTAATGGTATCGCTATATATTCAACTTCAGAGACATTTACTAGCAGAGTAAAGGTAAGCATACCGCGAAAGAAGCATTTTGCCTCAAAGCTTATCTTGGACATACGACAGTCTGTTGTTCTGTTCCTTATCTTTCTCAACCTCATCAATGACTGCTTGACGAATTTCTGACTCAGAAAAAGTTTTCTGGTTGTGTCGAACAGATGGGATTTCAAGTTCTCGTTCGTGTTGATTCAATTTTGAGAGTCTACCAATTGTGGCCCAGGTCAGTAAATGCTCTCGGTCGATGATAACTATACCAACTTGATAGAATATCCCAGGTCCTTCTCGAACTGAACCAGTTTCTCTTGCTGCTTGAGGCCTTCTTTGATGTACTTGAGTAGTTTTTCCCTAAGTATCTGATTATCAGGCCCTTTCGATTGTCTGGCATCTATGTGGGTATCCTGAAAAAATTCTGCTTATGGTTTTTTTTACCATATCCATTTTTTCCTGTGGGATTAGGCATATAGGTAGGAAGAGAGGGGCCTGTGGACCAATCTGAAACACTTGACGGATGACTTGGACCAATTTTCAAGGTGTGACTTTTTTTTTACTTCTTTTCTTTCCGATAGCCTCAGCAATGAGCGAGAACCATAATCCAAACCAAAGCTGTGAAGAGTGTGGACAAATTTTTGTGCTCAAGACCCAGTCGGGTAGTTGCCACAAGTGTCAAAAGCTCAAGGAGCATGCAGTAAATTCTCCAGAATATATGGAAATTGAGGTGTGCTGCTCTCAGTCCCTAAAATATTGATTGTGAATGTGAGTTTCCAGACACATCCTCAATGTACTGCCTGTGGTGTCACCCATTGTAATGGTATGACCCCTGTTGGGGCAGCAGAGCGCTGCTGCGGAGCGCCACAATGCAAGTGTGTGCTTGGTGATCGCTATGGCAGAGATTGTAAGACTTCCTTTGAGCTTCTCTCTGTATACATAGCTAAATTAATTACTACAGTTATTTCACAAAATATTCCAGAAACACATGCCAATCTTGCAGACCAGACTCGTAAGCAGTTTAGATTGGATGTAGCACCCAAAAAGCTGCCTCTGGGAACACATTTAAATACAGCAAGTCTTCTCAATCATGAACATGGTGGTGGTGTACCTGGTGAGGATCAAATTTGTGTTGCCTGGACAGTAAGTGTATTGTATTAGTGCCACAGCTGCTACTACCTAATTTTAGACTAGGCTGAAAAACGCCAAGTTGCTCAATACTGACCTTGGCATATTCTCTACACGTCTGGCTAGGTCTCTCTTAATGCCAGGTACTGCATTCAAGTGCTCTCATGCTTACTATCAATATTAATCTTTGACTCAGATGTCATGAACCGCATGGTCAGCCATGTCAATATTGGGTGGACTCGAAATGTAGATCGCCCACCCCTAGAGGTGTAAGTTTAGCTCACCTGTGTCATTATAAATGATTGCTCATATATTACAGATCTGAAGCTTCTATATGATTCGCTGGCAATAAGCCTCCACTCCCAAACTGCAACACTATCACTCTTGATGAGTTCTATAAGGCTCATACTCATCCTGACTATGCGGCTTGGTACTTTGATGTGAAAAGCATCCCAACTCACTTTAGAAGCCTGAATAAAAACCACAAAATTCCACTCTTACCCGTTGAGCTTTATATAGACACTGAAGTGGTGCGTTTATTGGCTCTTACTTATCATACTAAACTTGATGATTTCATCAGTACAATAGTCGAGTGGATGAATGGCATCTTTCTCCAACAACTCAGTCGGCAGTTGGGTCAATTACTCAGAGCCATAAGCGTGGTCAACCCAAAAGCTCTATGCTGCCACCATCTGAAGTCTCATCAAAACGAGTAAAGAACACATCTGGTGGTATGTTGAACAACTTCAATCCAATTGAAACTGGGCTAACTCGTCATCATAGCCGCCGTGGTTGCATCGTTGCTTCCGGCCTCTACTTTCCGTGCCTCACAGCGGACAGGGCCTGCAGTAATCAAGCCTCAAAGTGAGATAGTTTTTGACAAACTTCTTATTACTTTGGATCCTGTCAACAGCAACCCTGACTTGGAGCGAGTCCAAAGTGGACCTAGTGGGCCATCCCGATCGGGTGGCACTTCCGAGTCCCAGTGGCCAATGAGCCAAAGTCAATGTGGTGAAGACAATTAATAAATAATTAGCACAACCTAAACTAAACTAGAAAAGCAAACAAAAAAGCAACCAAAACTAATGAGCATGCCTCTGTAGGTAACAACATATGCGATGATAGATAGATAGATTGATTCCGAATGCAAGGCGGCCAGCTGAAGGAGCAGCTTTAGTTGAAATTGTGTGGTTATGATGACGACAGTGGCCCTCTCAAAGATCCCGATGGACTTTTATTCACCCCAACAGGATAAACATCATCCAGAGGAATCATCCCCTCCAACACAAACCTCGACACTCTCATGTCTTCCTCCTGCGTTTCCTGGATATATGACATGGGTGGCCGAGGCATTAATATTTTAATGGTGGAGGAGAACTGATCGCTTGAGGAGGTGAAGACACAGGGGATGACATTGAGTGAGAGCTTCTGTTGAGGTAGGGGTTTGGCTCAGGTGTCATGTTCCGACTAACGGGCGCAGGACGATTCTCAGCAGCATATTTAGCCCTCAACAATGCTTTTTCCTCTGCAGCGCTCATAACTTTCTTCACACCCCCGGATGTAACAGCGGCCGGTG
>QLOY01002984.1:0-13333 GCA_003313965.1 Megacollybia marginata
GGATGTCCCAGGACACTGGGGACACCGGGGCCTTAGTCACTTTTTCCCAAATTTTTCCTGATGTTGACGTATGATTTGAATCGCACGTGGTTCCACAACTCATTTTAAGTACCCAAATTTCGATTTCGAGAACTATAGAAACGTATCTATGTAATTAAACTGTCCGAATCTGCCGGAGATCCGAAGAGTCTTCAAGAGTCTTCAAGTCTCCGCATGAAAGATCACAAACTTTTTTACATAATCAAAGCACTTACTTAGTACACAAATATTAAGGCTCGAAGGCCCCATCATCCTAGTCGCTAGGGAACAAACATAACAACCCTGCGAGCTCAAAGTCAGGTTACAATCTGAGCGTGATTTCTTTAGTCGTCACGGCCATGTAAGAATTGTAGGGTAGATTCTCGTTCCGCAGCCAACCCTGAAAGGAGCAAAGAGCACGGCGTGCTGTGCGACACTAGTGCGACTTGCCTTGGAAGACTCAAAGTTATTCAAGTCGACGTGTCACATTTGAAATAATGAATCTTTAGGCTCTAGTCAGCGACCCATGTGAATAAACTGAACCCAAGAGAATAAAGATAACTTCTCCTTCGCCTCCCTATCCCGACGAACCTTCAGAACAGCAAAATGCAAGGCCTCCGCAGCACGAGAAGCTTCAGCATTATACTCTTTCAACAAAAGACGGTACGTCTCCTCTGCGACTTCAACCGAAACGTCATCATCCACAGTCCATATCGTCCCAGCTACCCCTCTAATAGCATTCCAGCTGCTAGATGTACCGCCTCGTCCGCGAGATTCATATCCCCCGTAGCAGTCTCACACGCAGAAAGAAACGCAAGTTGTGCATTTTCCAAACAAAGTTTGATAATCAAGGATAGCGTAAGCTGCGATTATCCAGCTAGCGATAAAGAACTTGGAGTTGGATCAGAGGTATTTTGATTACCGTGACATGCAAAGTGAACCCAGCTACAAGTCTTCATCGCCTCTGATATGCTATTCTGGAGTCGCTTGAGACTCGAAGAGACTAATGACTTTGAATGCTTTGGTGTTGTGCAATACGTTCAACTTCTTTTCCTGTTCTTGGAAGACAAGGATAGGACTCGGTTGGAAGGGCAACAGTCAAAATTTGGGGCCGTGACGTTCCAGCACAGATCATTAAGCGTAGGGATGTAGGATGAAATCACAAAGTCTGATAAACTTAGTCCAGACGGATAAACACCTGCCGCGTGCGCAGGGAGGAGAGCGAGAGGTCCAGTGGGACACCACCAGACACGTGGAAGGCGGGATTTGCTATCCGATGATTTGTATCAATCAACACGAGTCCAAGTAATCAGTGGCACTGTAGTTATATACTATGAATGAAAGGGCTTCACAAACGGGTTTCGCGACATGATTCCACAGTTTTTCTAGGATACAAGCCAATGCAGACTCTCTGTCAAGCACCTTTCCGTGGTCTCGTCGTCGAATTGCCTTCAACCTCACGGAAAGCAGCAATTTCCTGTTTGCGATCCTGGGTGAGAATAATAAATTTCCTGGGCCAATAAATACAGGCAGGAGAAACAGTGATAGATAGATACTTCTGATGTTCACCCCAGTTATGTACTTGACTGCTTCAAGTTGCAGACTCTTCCTTGGCTCCGCCAAGTGCAAGTTCAGCTCCTGAATCCTGAGTGTGATGTGTAGATCGAATGTGATGTGCAATGGACTGAATGATAGAAGTTGGGTGAGCTGATTGTGACCCAAACACTTGTCTTGGGGCTGAGGCAAAGTTAATTGATTGTGATACACCTGGGCCATTCTGGAGAGTGAATATGTCATTTTCACTGACATGTTCAACCAGGAGAATGATGGTTAAAGGATAAATGCCCTACTCCTGACTTAGAGGTGAAGCAGACAGAGTCAACAATAGACACACTGAGATGAGAGGCATTATAGAATCCATAATTGCTTGAAATGGTCCATTCTTGTCTGTATATATGCTGATCAAAGTGATGATCTATGCAAGCCTCAATGAATGGAAAATGTAGTTGCTCAGACCCACCCAGATCCCACAGTAAATTAATCCAGACTCAACCAGGAGAACCAGAATCTTTCCAACTCTGCTCTGACTCCCTCCTCGCTCTAAATGTCTTGCTATCTGATTGCGGTAAATCCTTGGAGTATTGAGTGAGTGAAGAACATGTGACAATGCTTACCATGTCTTGTAAGTAATAAGAGATGTTGCAATGGCATTTGTCCAAATAAGGGGCACCACCAAAATAAGATCAAGAAGGGGATTTTTGAATGAAGCATCTGCTGTGCCCAGAGTTACTTGAAGTGTGAAAATATATTCAACAATTAAACAACCTTATTTAGGAAGTGAGATATCTAGTTCCAAGATTTCACAGCACTCACCAAGTGTTGTCAAGATACAGATTCCCAAAATAGTGTGGAACATTTTATGGTCAGACAATATCCATGCCCTCCACACTACAATGAGATCACTTAAAAAGTACTATGAAGGTATTGGAAATCGCTGCAGCAACAGACAAATACACTCACATTTATACGAGCACATGCAGACTGTGTTATATCCAAACCAAGGAAAACTGGTTCAGCCACAGGATTGGGACCAATTGTTGTAATGTCTTCAATACTGTACACCATATTTGCAGAGAAATTGACCATTGAAGACACAACAAGTACTGCGACGGCAACAGCAAGTACTCTTCTAGCAGTTGAGGCTTGGAGTCCTTTATTGCTGTAAGTCTCAGTAAGACCACCAGGGAAGCAACAAGAAAGACCTACATTAGTGTATATGCTGCCATGGCAGCCAACAGAAGAACGATCCCTGCTCCCAAATGGTCAACATTCAGCTACTCCACAAGCTGGCGTACCTAGAGCAATGCCTTGGGCACCCACTTGCCCCATTGCAAGCTGATTTTGACTAATATAGTATTGGAGGAGAGGACCAGACAAACTATCAGAATCTGCCATATGAAGGATGCTGAATTACGCAGGAACTTGTGGTTTTATTACTCTAGACAATGTGTTAACAGTTGAACAGAGAGGGGAGACAATGACCAGAGTACACAGTCGAGAACAGCAGGAAAGAAATAATTCTCAAGACTAAGATTAGGAGATGGCAATTCTTTAATACTACAGGATTTCCTGGTGAGAACGGTTCTATTGTTTGTATCTTTAGCCGAGTGTCTTATGGCCTGTCCATCGAAGAAGTAGCATGATGATCAACATGCAAATTAATTATGGTTGGTGAAGACAGGGAAGTTGTTCTGATGACAATTTTTTCTATTGCTTGCAACGACGTTCTCTAACTGATAACACTTTCCCGGCGTTAGTGATCCCATACAGGTACCGTGTCTCACAGTGACACAGACTGGGCGCACCTACCATCGATGATCGCTAGCCTCAGATGATGTCACCCGGGATTACAGCAAGTGTCAGCTAGAGAATATCATTACTGCGGAACTTCAGCAACTGTTATGTATTTAGATTTTGTTTCAGATGGCATAAAGTGATATCAATATCGATGGGCGGCCCTTGATAGGGAAACACCTGTCGATGTACCTTGGAGCAATTGGCAAAAATAGTTTTTGTTTTCAATCTTATCCTTCATATTCTCCAATCATGTTAGAAGGAAACCCTTTTAGCCGCTTTCACATACGGATTCAATTATCAAGGATTAGAACACCAATTTGGTCTTGATCCTACCATTGTCCACCTCAAACAGCCACGTCAAAGCTCGGTTGATACGCAGTTGATTAGTCACTGCTTTGTTCCTCGGTGACTCTGGAGACTTGTGTCGCCATTGGCAGCTAAGAAGGACTACCAGTATAGTCTCAATTTGACCTATCTTCTCCGTCCAGATGGAAAGTGTTGCTGTTCAGAGTTAAAACCTATGCTACATCTTTATGACACGACACTGGTACATAATCGTGTAGTAATTTGTTTGCGATTCCCAGGAAGTTGTTTTAGCCATGGGTGTAGGAAGACACGCTCCACAATCTTCTAGGGGTTCCAGGTTCATCAACAAACATAAAATTACTATCTCCAATGATGAGCTTGATGAATTTACCCTGTAATGGATACGCCATCATTAACTCGAAGCTCGGAATCGACCCTGAACTTCTTGAGCTTCCCAGTCCGGCTTTCCATAGCCATGCACTTTAACACACATAATGCCATGGGTTTACAAGTTGATACTCGTCTACGTCCAATACGTGAACTTGAAACATAATGCTACACTATGTCCCGGACGAACCCGAATAGAGTGAAACTATAAAAAAACATCATCTCGGAGTTTGGGAGGTTTGGAGTCATCTTGGTGATGATGGTCCGGACCGGCATTCCGAGACCGTGAGTAGGGTCTGCCAGCGGGAAAATGTTTTTGTCAACCCACCTTCAAGATGGTTGGAAATAGGTTAGTTCATCACTCAAGCTGGTTCATGGAATGGGCTGTGCTGATAGTACCGCCTGTTTGTTGAGTTCAGATTGGGCTGGGTCTCAGCTTGTTGGCTCCGAGCAGTGCTAACAGCATCATCATCTATACATTAATAGCTATTTTACAAGCCCTAATCATATAAGCTTTGTAGTATGAAAACTGATAGAATGACGTTCACAAAGGTAAATTCTATTTTGGGTAAGAAATAGTCCTTTTTGGGCAGGTAGAGTCACGTGAAGGGAGTGTCGCTTGGTGTCGCCAGCAAGGGCCTTAGAATGTTTATAAGTACCACCCCTTGTACCCAAGGTTACTGATTTTCCAGACACCCCTTAATTATACCTCCATGCCGAACGAAGCAATCAAGGTACGATAGGCAGTAGGAGAGCATAGACTTTTCAGTCAAATAAACAGAATAATGGCGCAGTGCAACTACAAATTGTGATGGAATTTAAGTAATGTTAGCAAATGCTATGCCTCCATCCACTTTCAAATGACCAACTTGAAAAGGATGAATATTGCCCATTTGGTCACCAGATATGCCATCGGTACGCATCCGAGACTCCGAGTCCTTACGTCTTAGTATTGGTGTCGCAGACTGCACCGTAAGTAGCTCATACCTGTGACTCGGAGCACTGTGTAGTTGCATGTGTCCAGCTCATTGGCATGCTGACGTTTGCCGTGCATTCTCGAATAAACCCGCGTGCATTTAAATTTGCAAGAAGCTAGTTGAGGATTGTCAGCAGAAGTCAAAATCTCTGGTAGATGATAAGCACCGTGTTGCAATACAGAGGACACAACACAAAATAAAGAGACAGGTAGGTTTGCGCTTGTGGTGCTATAACCATCTTCAGAACAGTGGTCAGAGTGTGACTTCTCAGGAATGTTGAAGACAATACCGCTACCAAGCTACTTAGAGCACAGAGTGATGTCCAGATACCGGTGTTAATCCCAAGGATGGTTAGCCAGTGCAGAAGTTTGTGAGTGCTGAAAGAAATGACAAGAATCCCCTAGTTAACTAAACCTACGATTGGAACGCAACTGTGATCCTTGAACACCGAAGAAGATAAGAGAGTGTCAATGTAATCAACATCTTCTGCTGCACCAACCCCCCATATAGAAAGTGGGAGTTTCTTTCGTAGTGTAAGTAGCTGTAGCATATATTCCATTATGGATGGACCTGAATGTTAATAACGACTTGAGCTGTCGGACCTCCATGGTAGCTGTGGGCATGTAGAGTTCAACTTGTGTTCGCACTGACTGACCAGATGATAGTGAAGGCTTTACATTGTTTAATTTAATGGAATCCAAATCCGTAAGATCAGACTCACCGATATATCCACCTAAACATACATTAACTCAGAAATCGGTCATTCAGTTCAGAGCAGGATACTTTCCAAGCTGATACAGAGATGCGCTTATCTGGATACAGATATCAGATAGAGCCACGAACTTGAAATACTCAAAAGTCTTACAAAAATAGCCGGTATGACCCAATGACGACCACTGACTAGCCAAATATCGGTGAAATCGAATGAAAGTCGTCGACAAGATGTATACACTTACATTGCCAAAGCCTATAAGTAAAAAACAGCTGAGAAATGAAAGCTACAAGAGACTACCAGGCATGAGTTTGAGTGGGCTGGTGTGGATATTTATACCGTAAACAATCCGCCAACCTGAAAAAGTTGTCAATACTCAAGCAGCCGATTATCAAGAAACCAACGAGGTACTCTCTATCATTCGAGATACTCAGATTAATCGATGCTCTGATTTGAGCTGTGGACGTACTGCGACAAGATGAACGGATCATGAACCTTGACAAGGAGCACCCAGACTAGAGTGTACGCATGGAATGAGAGGGGACTTCACAGAAGTGATTACAAGCGTACATCCACGATTGACAAGGACTTCATGAGTGGTGTCCAAAAACCTTGTGGGAAGCTTTAAAAGGATATCGCACACAATTGCAATAAGCAGACCATAAGCAGATAACCTTGCGACGGCATTCTGTTATGTTAATGGAATAGAAATATCAGAGCTCACCAAGAGTTTGACAAGAACGGTATCGGTGCTAGAATAACTAAAGCAGTTAGGCATAAGTTTGAACCAATAATGTCAAGAACATACTAGACGAAGTAAAGAAAGCTATAGAAGACGCTCAATTCAGCATGAGAATCAGGCATTAAGACTCACGTCTGCATGCATGTTATGCCCCACAGGCCAGTATTGGCAAGGACAGCAACATATTCTTCGATTGGAACATTAGGGGAGCTCAAGGTTGGCCATTATTTGCTGATTATTTTTTTACTTATTTGTCACTTATTGGCATTTTGGCAGTAATTTTAGAATAAGTAAACAAGATAAGTAAACAAAAAGTGATGAATAATTCCAACCTTGAGACCCCCCCCAACAAAAAGCAGGCAAAAAGTAGCTTTTTTTTTACTTTTTTTGACATTTGTCTGCCAAAATGACAAATAAGTGAGAAATAAGTCATTTATTTCTGAAAAAGCAACCCCCCAGCTGCTTTTCCAGCTACTTATTTGCTTGATTATTCTGTCACTTATTTGAAATAAGTAGAGAAAGAAGTAAGAAATAAGTAGCTAATAAGTAAAGAATAAGTAGAGGCTTGAGCGGACCTATTAGGCAGACCCAACTCCATCCTTGTTGAGTATGCAATTTTTCAACTCGTGGTTTGAGAGGAGTGTGCTAGGGATGAGTGAGCTACAACACTGTAAAAGGTTACGATAAAGCTCCCTTCTGGGCTACAAAATCTCCGGTTGACCAGCTTAAAGCAGTGCACTGTATGCCAATTTGATAGTTATGGTAACGACCGACCCTCGCAGAAATAACTTCTAATAAGAGTCACTAAACCTTGAATCAGAAATGATCGGACCGCCCTCAAATGACGATCAACAGATGAAGTGACTACTTCTATATTTCATGATATGATTATTTCCATATGTAAATCAATGATTGTTGATGACGACAGTGAACCTCTTTTGATGACAACATTTTTTTGTTGAAATTCCTTAGCAACGACGTTCTTCAGCTGATAACTCCTTAGCTGCGCTACTAGTAGTGTTACATCTAACCGTGTCCCACCGTGACTCACTCGAGCGCTTCAACAGAGAGGGTCCATTGATGTTTGAGGTCAAAACGGGTGCACCTGGCATTAACGATCGGAGCTGTTTCTAGTCTTAGATGATGCCACCCGACGCTACAGCAAGCGCCGGCTAGAGAAAACTGTTACTGCGGAGTTTCAGCAACGAAATGCGTGTACCTGTTGTTAGTAAAACAGCTGTATTTAGATCTTGTTTCAGTGATATTGAAAGCAATGGGCGGTCCTTGATGGGAACTTGAAAATCATAAATCTACTTCATTTGTTGTCAAAGGAGCAGTCAAAAGCCCCACACCTCTCACTTTGAAACGTTACCTTTTGTTCGAGATCATACCTGGCATCGATGATCAGAGCTGCCTTCTAGTCTCAGATGATGTGACCCGACGCTACAGCAAGTGTCAGCTAGAGAATATCGTGACTGCGGAATTTCAGCAACGAGATGCATGTGCCTATTGTTAGCAAAGCAGCTGTATTCAGATTTTGTTTCTGATGTAATAAAGTGCTTCAAGTTTCAATATCAATGGGCGGTCCTTATATCATAAATATACTTGATTTGTTGTCGAAGGAGCCCCACACCTTTCACTTTTAAAAGTTACTTTCCCACCAACAACCGCTCGCAACCTGGCAAAAATAGTGTATGCTCCGAAGTTTCTCCTTAAAACTCCGATCATGTTGGCAGGCAACTCTTCAGTCGCTTTAATATACGGATTCAACTGTCCAAGGGTCAGATTATACTAATGGTACACCAAACGACGTTATCTAACTGATAACGCTTAACCGGCGCTATCCCATACGGTACCGATGATCGCTAGCCTCAGGTAATGTCACCCGGTGCAGCGTAGCTAGAGAATATAGTATCGTTACTGCGGAATTTCACCAACGAAATGCTTCTCAAGCCGCTGTATTTAGATCTTGTTTCAGACGTCATAAAGTGATTTCAATATCGATGGGCGGTCTTTGATGGGAAAATATATCATAAAACTTCATTT
This sequence comes from Megacollybia marginata, assembly GCA_003313965.1. Classification (NCBI taxonomy): domain Eukaryota; kingdom Fungi; phylum Basidiomycota; class Agaricomycetes; order Agaricales; family Porotheleaceae; genus Megacollybia; species Megacollybia marginata. Next base: position 8,546 of record QLOY01002984.1, read on the forward strand.
GTTGTCGAAGGAGTACTCAAAAGCCCCACCACGGTTTCTACCTTCTATCATGATCAAAACAAAGTGATTCTGGAGATAGCCTACTTACTGATGTATCTTCTCTGTCCAGATGGAAAGTCACTGTTGCTGTTCGGAGTTGAAACCTATACATCTTTATCACTATGATACGACGACGACGGTGGCACTTGCGACAATCTCGGGAAACCTTCAAACAAGTTGCTTCAGCGATGGGTGTAGATCTAGAGGCCGCAGTTATGAACCAACCGTCCCGGACATAAAGTTATCTCCGATGACGAACCTCCCTGTAGTGGACTGAAGAGTGAATTGAAATAAGCGATCATCGCTATGCAACATAACAGCTCAGTGATACACCTGAAAGCCGACTCGGACGTATCTCAGTGAAGATACGTCAATCGACTGCGGTTACTTATTCTCCAGAGCAATGATCGAATCAGGTGTTTCTCAACGAACAAAGACAATGCTGTCCTCCTCCAGCCCGGGCAAGATCGTTTCAAAGTGTAGATACTTGGCGTCAAACCAGATATCGGTATCGAAATGATTTGTCGACGCCCGACGCCGGACTGTGATATCATGTCAAACCTAAACAAACACAACTTATTAGTAAATGTGCCAAACCTAGTTCAAGGAACAAGAGCTCGGCGAAAAACAAATTCTGTGTGTTGCGCGTGCACACTCTGGATAGGTAGTCATAGTTAGTTTAGGGCAACTGTCTTTCAAGCCCCTTATAGCTCATCTGGAAGAGCGTCAGACTGTAATGGTTAACACGTGATTACTTACGTAATCAAACTCATCTGAAGGTGCCCTGTTCGAGCCAGGGTGAGGGGATCTTTTAGTTCTTTTTTGCTCTTTACTCTGTTCCGTATATAAGTAAGCCCTTTGTTTGCCCTGGAGATTGACAAGGAGGTTATGCTAGGTCCGGCGGAGCTGGTGGCTCAACAACGTTCAGCAGAAAAGGTGTTCAAGCCCAGTGAAAATCGGGGGGCGCGGAAGCGAGCCGAGACGATTGGTATCGTCATCCCTTCCGGACACGTTGTCGCTCGCGGGGAATCGGAATTCTGGACTAAGAAACATTCAAGGTTACTCAAATCGAGTCTTACTGTAGTCAGAGAAATGGCTCGATTACAGTTATGCTCTGTACAACTCGTTTACACTCGATTAGACTGTTATGTTATAGTATGTTATTCTCCTCGATCCCACTCGTTCTCCTTCGATTAACTGGCCTCGATCTGCCTCTATGCCTCTCATTCTCATTCTCACTCGACAAGCCTCGATCCTGTACACTAACGTCAGAGCAGAAAAATACGACAAGTCAAATTACATACCTAGTTGACCCCAGTCTCTATTTGCGGCAAAGTCTGTATAAGTAACCATGAGCGCTGCGATATAGCACAGCTCAGAAAGCTCGTACCTTTGTTTGAAAGAAGTTTTCCCAAGCCTACGGAATTGTTACCATTGCTGGGGGACAGAAATTTAGAAGTATACCTTCAATTCTGCGTGTTCGAGGTTCTTGTAATGTTCGGTCCAGTCGTCTTCCGTCTTGCCTACATTTTCTGCCAAACGAGCCCAGTAACGCTTGAAATACATCCTAAGCTCATAAGTTAGACTGTAGAGTGGGCGCAAAATAACATACTTTGCTGTTCTAGGTTCAGTCTTCGGCACCCCAACTTTCCGTGGCTTCTTCACTGGTATTGTGTTCGACGGTTGCTTCGGAACAGATGGAGGATCAATTGACAACGAAACTGCAGTTGTTGCTTTGATACCAGGCAAATTGGTTGCATAGCTTGTTACTGGAGGTTCGGACACTTGCTTATTGGATTCAAAGAGGTGAGAAGTGGGCGTAGCAACAGGTACGTTTAATTGGGCCTTCGGAGATATCATGCCAAGTGATTGCGAGGTTATTGCGATTGGTTCGGATTTATCCGAAGTAGATGCGAGAAGAGCAAGAGCGGACAAGGGGGCAACGGGGATTCCTGGGACAGGTATCGGCTCAGGACCAGCGTCGGTATGGACAGTCGATGGTGGTGACAATTGAGCAGGTACGTTCAGCTGGGGGAGATATTCGGCTGGGGGGTTAGGTTTTGAAGCGCAAGTCGATCCAGAAACAGGGTTGGGTGTCGGGGCAGCTTTTGAGGTAATAGTTGAGCCGAGGACAGCATGAGAAGACATAGTGGCCGACGACGAAGCATATAGAGCAGGGACCTGGGATTGGAAAGCAGGAGAAGCAAAGGTAGAACAATCGTTAACTTGAAGGGTAATTGTTGCGTTGAGCGGTAAGGGAGGTTTGTTTGTTTCGAGCGGTAAAGGAGGTTTGGTTGTTTCGATGTCTATTGATGACTGTACAGCAGAGCGAGGGACAAGACCAGCAGTGATCGAGTTTGAACTAACTGAGGCGCTACGGTGATGCTCAGTGAGAGAAATGGACAGAAAGTCACATACAGTGGATTTCGTTTAGAAAGCGGTAGAGAAGACTATATCAGGTGGTTAGATAAGGAGACATTATACGTGAATACAGGCACCTTCTGTACCTTGGGCTGCCTGTGGCTAACTGCTGCCAATGCGTCGGTCTTGCCTTTGGGCGCGGATGCTAGTTTCCCCATCACGGGTTCCTTTTTCACCTTCTTCGTGGCGACTTCTTCTGGTTCCTCAGAGGCGGAGCGTTTGATGGACGTTGACTCCTGGAGAGGGAGGGATGTGACTTGGGCTGCAATCAAAGCTGGCAACTGTAAATTGGCGGAAGCTTGAGCTCGGCGTGAGCTGATCCATGAAGGGTAATGATCGGTAGCCAGTCTCTGGGCTTTCCAATGGCTTTCAGCAAGCGCCATGAATGGATAGAAACGATAAAGTGTGTGCAAAAAGAAGACCTTGGCATCAATACTGATATCAGTCCATTTGAGCGGTGCACGTCCTAGGAGGAGCAGCTGTGACCAAATTGCTCGGCATAGCTCACGTACATCCTCTGCAATGTGATCATCGACAGGATTGCCATGTTCGTCCTCCATATATGCGCACATCTTGTTCTTTCCACCAGTACCAAAGCCTGTTGTGCTTTTGGCGTCAGCGTAATCTTGTGGCGTCCAGAATCTAACGAGTTGATAGTCGTCCTGGGAAAAAACAGGGAGCTCGATGCAGGTACAATGTTCCGACTTTGGCAAGCGAAGATGATGCTCTAGCCGCTTGCAGAGGTCATTATAAAGATACCTGTAGCAGAATGATAATATGTAATAGTGTATTGAGAAACTTACTCCTGAGCCTCTTGTTTTGTCTTCGAAACAAGAAGCTGGTCTTCAAGACCCCGGATTCGTTGCTGGAGCTTGGCTATGAGTTCATCGGCGATTTTATCGGTGTTTGAGATATTCTTGGAGTTGGTAAGCAGGGCTGAAACATGATGAGTGAGAAAAACACACCGGGGCTTGGTAAAAGGACTGTGCTGCCTGTTCCATGCTCTCGTACTGAAATTCACCCAAAACTGGGGTTGGCGGGACTGAATATGCTGGCGTTGGGAGCCGTTGTGTCATTTGAAGATGTGTAGGGCGCGTAACGCCACCCCTGGAAAATGCGTACATTGTTGATGGTCGCGGTTTGAGACAAGAAGCAAATCGATAACGTGACCACCAAAGTACGGCTACAGATAGACCAGTCTAGCAAACTAGCATGGTCCAATGATCTAGAGCTACAAGTAACACAAGATTTAAGGTACCTTGTAAAGGATTCTAATTCAGTATCCCATTTCCAAGATCTCTTGTCTCTCCTGCAACTTGAGAGCAAAGACGGCGGCACTTTTCAACTCTCCTCGTCCCCATCATCTTCTTCCAGAGCACCACCCATTTCAGCAACCTCAAGTCCTGGTTTCTCAACTACAAAGACACGACCTGCCCACCCATCACCAAGAATTGCGGTGGAGTGAGGACACATTGCGACAACTGATTGAATTGTCTTGGCTTCAAAAACACGATAGGAATCACCTAGTTGGCAGGACCAAAGTGCATTAGATGTTGTCTGCAAAAGATCCTTATCTGGTGAGCTGTACAATCGAACCATTGCAAGACTGATAGTGTCGGATGTGTTGATGTTGCAGCAAAAATAATATTGCGCTTCACCAAAAAGCAGCTTGTTATTGTCAATAATCTATAAAACATAAGAACGCTATTGGATGGAGAGCTGACTGACTGTATTACCTTAACGTTCCGAGCTTCACGTGCATTTTTTCTGTAGCGTTCGCAAAACATTGATCGAGCAATTTGACCATTTGGCAACCGCATACGAGCCCATCTGGTAATGGAAGAGCGATCAGATCTTGGGATTAAATCCAGGTCACAGGCAGGATGATCATTGAGATAACGCTCTAGAGCATCAATCTCAGGTAACTCCATTCTTTTTTCTGATTCATCTCGTTTGCGGAGCAAGAAATAACCATCGCCTATGTCTTTGGATCCCCGGGGAGGCCGGTAGTCAAGGGAGTCCCCATCAGGAAGAAGTGTGGGTATCATAACCTTGAGCGCATTGACTGTAGCCTGGCGTACTGCGCGCTCTGACAGGTTTATGTACGGGTTTGAGGGCTGTTTGATCTGGCCTGTTAGATCTCCAATGCTACGCTCCATGGTCCACTGTGATGCACATATGCCTGGACCAACGCGAAATATTTCTGGTGCGACATGAAGAAGAGTATGAATGATTGGACGAACGAAGTGCATACGGTCTGCACGTCTTTGAACATAGTGCTCCTCAAATTCAAGTGCATACTGCAGAAAATGGACAAATGCAGCTATA
>QLOY01002985.1:0-16716 GCA_003313965.1 Megacollybia marginata
TTTAGAGGCTGATAGTGCCGAATCGAAAGATTTCAGGTCTGGAACAAAAACCAGCCTATCAGCGATACATGTGATACACTGTACCACGGGACGATACAACATGATGCACCAGGAAAGTAGTTTCACAACAGTGAGTTATGCTCTCAGTTGTATCAACTCCTGCAAACTGACTGATACCTGAAATGTTAATGAAGATAGCACAGCTAGTTTGGAATCAAAGATGACTGGATGGCTTAAGCGCTGATGATTAAGATTTGCAAACATCTAATATGAACAAGTCGATGATTTTGTGGTAATAGATGAGTAGAAGGGAGCTCCTAGGGGAAGGCTTCTAACTAGGTTCAAAAACAGGTTTTATGATAGCTGGTAGAAGGAAAAGTTCCATATTCTTTCAGTAGCATTTGGAGAAGTAGAATAGCATTGAGAATCAACTGAGGCAGTCATCACAGACTGGATTTGCTGACCATATATGCAGAGGGATAGAACTGGGTTTGGAGGAGTGACAACTTGAGGGTAGATCCTGGCCAGAACAGAAGTGGATACATTGTCAACGTAACAAAACAGGTTGCACGTTTGGCTGTTTGCCCAACAACAAGATGAGTACCTAAGTCCCTCAATGAAGAAACGAAGCCTACCAAGGGGCTCACATCAGGTGCCTGTCTTTCTTCAGAGCCGCATCTACTTGGGACGAGGCAATAGTTACAATCATGATAGCAATTCTGCATCAATTCTATGTTGATTCAGGAGTGGATTCAAAACCCAATTCCGATGGTCCAGAATCAACCGATTTTTTGCCGATTTTGCAGAATCAACAGAATTGTTGAATCGAGTCCAGAGTCGCTTTGACAATTCTGGTTGATTCAAAAGCGATTCTGCAGTCGATTCTGCACTCGGGTCTGCTGAACCCATTTCAGAATCAATGCCGAACTGCCTTCAGAATTGTGTGTCAGAATCAAGGTTAGTCACAGCAACATCGATTCTGGCCGATTCTGCTCTCCAGAATCGACTCCAGAATCGTCGTATCGTGACTGTAACTAATGCAATGATTGAATTTTGAGTGGTATAGGCTCGGAAGTACAATTGTATGGTATAAGGGTGGAACGACACTTACCACGACACAGGCAATGACACTTGACCTTGGGAAGTTTTAGACGATTGAGGACAGCATGTACTAAACCACCAACATGTTGGTTCGCACCGTTAGCTAGAGCTCCTGCCAGAAATGATTGCCACAAGGTGAACAACCAGAATGAGAAACAAGGCAGAGACCTACCTGCGGACCCAATAGCAATTCAGCTTAATAGTCAATGTCTCCATATATTGCTCGATGTTTCGTTCTTGTGGAGCGCTTCGCCTTCTGAAGTCGGGTCAGCTTGGTCACGGACTTAGTGGGCCATCCCTAGTCGGGCGGCAATTCCGAGTCCTCCTTGTGCTTGATTTCCTAGTGACACTGGATCAGAATAATCATATTTTGAGACAAAATAGACAACAAATATGTAAGAGATATTAAATAAACTTCTTATCTACCTTTCTGCAAAATATACAGGAAATAACAAATGTCTCTTTTGAGAAATTGAGCACAAAATATGAAATTAAGCAGTCAAAAAATACCTTAAATACCTTTAGATAATTTGCCAATATTTAAAAATTGTTTAAATACTTTTAAGGTATCTAAATTTCCTATTTTTCACTCAAATGTTTAGAAAACACTTTTACTATTTCTTTCATATTTGGCAGATAAGTAGGTAGGAGACCTGATTAATATTTTGCACATACTTTTTATCTATTTCACCCCAAAATATGCTAATTTTCACCCAGTGTGAGTGGAGGTAGATGAGGCTGCCTGCCTGGATTGTTCAGTAGGGACGGTCATGCTGTTGTAGCCAAACATATACATGACCTGGAAAAAAAAATTGCAATTCATTCAAGAATCAAATGCCCAACGATGTTAGAATTTGCAAGATAGAATAGCTTACAATACATAGACTAGCCCCAATCAGCAAAATTCAGATACAAATTCACAGTAGTTAACCGGTAAGTTCATCGGTAATGTGAAGTTCATTCAACGAGATCTCCATACTGAAGAGAAGCTGACCAGTGAATCTGATGCAGGCAATGGCGCTACACGCAACTGATCATTTGCCTGAGAATAGAGCTCCCTGACACAAGGATGCATTGGCGTCTCCAAACTGTGCTTCTGCAGGAGCCATCGATAGAGACAGTTCTCAAGTCGCCAGTCTATTTCCATGCATTGTCGCATGGTCCACCTACCCAAGTATAATTCTCACTGTTGTAGTGTGAGATGAATGCAATATCGGTTTCTTGGATGAAGCACTGGAATGCAATGTTCATGGCAAAGGATTAGAATGTGATCCCAGTGAAGTGCTTTTAACGCATCTGTGTCTGCTACATTGAATGAAACGGGATCAAAGTAGGGATGAGTCATCTGATGGGCAGAAAGTGTGAGCTGTTCTTGTTGCTTTGCTTCTTGTATAGACAGGCATGAGGGACGGGGATCGCATATCATAGATTCAATGACATCATCATGGAGCTGCCGAACGATTTCAGCCGGTATGCCTTGAAGTTGTTCTGTAATGCCAGAAGCTGATGGTATGTTGTCTTCAGGGAGACTGCAGTGTACACTGAGGGAAAAAACGAAATGATGAGTAGTACATACGAAGTAAAGAGTGGGACTGTTCTGGGACCCACATCAGCATCTACACCTGATCGTGAGCAACAATAAGGATCATAATCTCTGTTAGCTCTATGTTGGGGACAATGGCGATTGTAGTATTTTGGAATGGGATCTTTGTTCTGTGACCACGGAATAGGTGTAGACATGAATTTTTCTGGATTGGGTAACCAGGCTTTAGAGATATTGGTGTGATCGAAAGGCGGTTTTATCGGAGGCAGCACTCGAAGTCTATGACTTTGGTAAGAACAGCCACCAGATGCTCTGCAATGTGTCTTGCACATCCATTGTTCACAGTCTCTGCTAACACGAGACAGTGGACAGCCACAACCAATGCGCTGACTTGGGACTGGAGGGAGTACAGCCGGAGAAGACATCTCAGAAGTGCACATAGTTGATAGATGAATTTATAGCCGCATTTTACGTACATTATTAGATTGACTACCCCCAAAGTTGATATGGAAGCGAATAGTAGCACTTAGTCCAGGCCTTCAACCGCGGACATAGTTCCTGTACAAGCTGATGTCACTCGGTCAATCAGGTTGAGGCCATTGACGTGATCAAATAGTATCAGGATCAAAGCCATAGAGCAGCCAAATGTTGGGTGATAGATGTCGATAGACCACCTGCATTGACAATCTATAAACTTGTCAGTGTAATTATCTGACAGGTATTGCAGATGTATGGCAGACTCTGACTACAGCATGCCCGGTTTCCACAAAGCAGCATCATAATCACTCTATTCAACCCAAATAAGCTACAAAAGTGATGCCCCTATTAAAGTTGTATGCAAAACAGAGCATACACAAAAAACGCACCATGAAGATTGGTCTCAGGAACTTCCCACCTTTCCGCAGGCCTCAGCAATTCCAGCAAATTTCAGAACCAACCATAGAACATGACTGCAGATAGTGACGGCTCCAGACAGCAGGTCATTAATTGAGATACCATCTGTTGGGGTCGGAAGGAAGGAAGAGACGATCATTTCAAGAAGGTGATGAAGTAATGACTGATAATAACTTACCATGCTTTCGGACCGGATAAGCGACATCAAGGAACGACCTTGACAGGGAAGCGAGAAGACTTTCCTCATTTAGGATACAAACAAACAAACCAATGCGACTGTATCGACTCTGAAAGACCGAGTCTTACTAACGTAAGGACTCAGAAAAAGTTTGTTTTTATTTGTTTTGATCAAACTGTCTAGTCAAGTCATTTTGATCACTGTCATAGTATGGCAGTTTTAATCCTACAGTTGCCCGAGGCAATGATCTATCTTAAGTATGAATCTGACCCACCGCGTTCGCGTTTTACAAGTCCTGGCCTGCTGACAATGCTAGGTGAGCGAAAAAAGCGGATGAGGCCAAATGGAGGCAAATACATCAGCAAAAAGGTCTGTGTCCTGAGGCCGCCCCGGTATACCCTGGTACACCCCCTGTATTCCCAAGGTGTCCTGGGAAGACTCCTCAAAATAGGGGACACACTGGGATGCTGCAAGACATTTGGGGAGCTACTGGTCTGTCAGGCTGCATCCTCTGTTTTTGAGGGTTATCCCGGGACTGTTTGGGTATGTCTTGGGTATGTCTTGGGGGAAGATTGAATTCATCCTGAGCTGGTCTTTAGGATGCAAACAGGAGTGTCAAATTTTAGGTAGTATGGACATTGTAGATGGTATACAGGAATATTGCATGTATTTCTATATAGATACAGACCTGCAGGAACTTAGTACAAAACTACCTCACTTCGAAGACATCTGGTTGCTCAGCCCCATTGCAAATGCAACCCCAACTCAACCTTCCCAAACTCTCCTTCATCAAGTGTCTAATGCACTGAGAGATATGGTCGAAACTTTGGAATTGTCTGATATGGGTAGGCTATCGCTGTGGGTTGGTGGGCATAGAAGGGCAAGGCCGCTCAAAAGGGAAGTTACCACTGCACCTTCCTTAATTGGGGGTCACGTGCATGTTGGATTTAAATGGTATGACTTTCAACTTGTACCTCTTAGCTCACAACCACAATGCAGGACGTAGACATCTAATGGCAAGGTAAGTCTTATATACTCAACCTTCTCAAACTCACCTTCTGAGGCAAGAGATATGGTCCAAACTTCAGAATTGTCTGATGTTAGGCTATTGCTGCGGGGTCGGTGGAGGTAGAAGGGCAAGGCCGCTCAAAAGGGAAGTTGCCAGTGCACCTTCCTTAGTTGGAAGTCACGTGCATGTTGGATTTAAATGGTACGACTTTGGACTTGTACCTCTTAGCTCACAACCACAATGTAGGATGTGGACGTCTAATGGTAAGGTAAGTCTTATATGCAATAAGCATCACCTAACTTAGTGTTAGACCTAGGCCTGGAACTCCTCCATCTGTTTGCCCTTATTCTTTATTCGTATCATGAATTTCTATTCATTTCTTGAACAGTCTCTTCCTTGTCATGGTTTTGGTAAGCTTTTACTTTTCCATTCACTGCTTTCTATTTTCTCTGTAGTAGGCTCTGCTTACGCCAGTTCTATTGCAAGCTGAAGGATGTAGACAAGGCTTTTATGATTAGTTGCTAGTTTGACATGCTTGTTGCAATACAGTCTTACTTTACTTTGTGCTGTTAAGTTGCGTCAGTGAACTGCCTGTACTCACTTAACTTCTATCAATCTCCTACATTCCCAAGCCATTCCCAGCTCGTCTTGGGTGTGTCCCAAATGGTCCCAGTTAACTTTTCATTTGGTAACTTTGGCCCTGCCTGTCCCTGGGATGTCCCCAGCATCCCCAGCATCCCCAGTGTCCCATCACATCCTGGGATGTCTCCCGAGGCCTGGGACATCCCAAGGACCAAGTCAGGTTTTTCCTGATGTACTCTCGGACCAATTCCTTCAATAGCACAAGATTTACAATCTTGCAAAGCGTCAAGTAAGACGGATGTGCCATCGGAGTTCATGATTTAAACATTCGACCGGCATGATACAAGAGACCGAGAACAGGACTCAGAACTGCCGTTGTTCCCCGCCATGTGGAATGCCATGTGAGATGTGACAGTCTCAGTGCCTACTTCACCGCTCGTCCTCCCAACACATTACATCAAGATATAAGCCAATTGACTCATGCTGCATTTTGGTCTTAGGAGTTGATGGTTTGGCATTGGCTCGAATACAGTGCACGAGCTGTACCAGGCAGGATTTGAGTAATCCTTTTCTTTCCGTTGCCACAGGAGGAATCAGACAGTACAAATGCCATCCGGTGACTCTAATTCGCCTGCCATACATCCGAGTCGGCTTCTGTGGCACTGCTTCTGAGTCAGACAGACAAGCCTCGGCTGCCTCGCTCCCTCACATAGTGACTCCATAATTGCCACTCAGTTACAGACGAATTGTACTGGGTTCTGCCCCATATGGATAATAGGGGCCCATACACAGTTGATCAAACAGACAGCCTCTTCGGAAGCCAATGAACTGAATTGAATGAATTGAAGGAGCTCAATGAAATGGAGTCGATCTGTCTGACTCAGAAGCAGTGCCACAGAAGCCGACTCGTACATTGCACGAGCTGTACCCAGGCAGGATTTGAGTAATCCTTTTCTTTCCATTGCCACAGGAGGAATCAGACAGTACAAATGCCATCCGGTGACTCTAATTTGCCTGTGAGCCAGTACAGTAAGTCAGATTTGGGAGTATCAACACCAGCCAATGATCGATCAGGATGGTTAGTTATTGCTCATCTAATTACTACCACATACAACCTGATGATCAGCCACACTCAAGTTCATGACAGGGGCTTATGTGATTGGAGGACTGGGCCTCAGGGCTCAATATTGTCAGTACACCTTCATTGGAATTGACTTACTCCGAGATTCTAATATGGCCTTCTTCATGTCCTAAGCTCTGCTTGAGCTCTGCAGCATTATCACTAGATTTGTAATAAAGGTTGCTCAGCAACTTAAATGTTTGAACGTCCGGATTGTCAAAACCACCGTGACTCATGATACGGCCAAGACGTGATCGACCAACAGACGATCTGTCTAACTCAGAAGAAGCAGAAGCAGTGTCACAGAAGGCAGAGTGCCAGCATAGACATGGTATAGGGGCCCATTCTATGTGTCTAACTTGGAAGAAGCAGAAGCAGTGTCACTGTCACAGAAGGCAATGAAAGGACCCTGGATTATAGGAGAATATCCTGGATCCTGGTTTGCATAAGATACCCTCCCAAAATCCCAAAATGCTATGTCAAAGTTCACATAAAACAGGCCCGCAAAACACCCCTGAGATTTGGTGTTTTGGATCCAGGGGGACCAGGATATTCTCCTATAATCCAGGGTCCTGCAATGAACTGAATCGAGGGACTCGGTCTGTCTAACTCCGAGGCAGCGCCACAGAAGCCGACTTGGATGTACCGAACCTTGAGGTGGTGCAGTTTGGGCGCAGTTGCTATTTAGAATACAGGCATGCATCAGGAATCTCAAGGTTTTCTTGCAGGCTTTTTGGGCTTTTTAGCTTTCTAGAGATTTTGACATGAAGATAGGTAGGGATCAGGACTACGGGCGGAGGCCTACTATATCTCACTATCATGTAGTCAGGTAGGGGATGCAATGTGACAATGTGAACGGGTATGCCGAGTGGCGTGTCAGGGACGGTGATGCCAACTATTTTGAGCTTTTCGAGAAATCGACCCTAGCTTTTTGACTTGCAGCTTTTCGGCCTTTTTCGGCTTGCTACGCCTTGAGCAAGGCGAAAAAAGCTTTACTAGAGATTACTGATGTGAAATATTTTAGACAGTATCAATAACAAATCAGGCAATGGATTACTCAAATCCTGCCTAGCACCCTAGGCAGGACGTCAAATATGCCGTAAGGGTCACTTAGACGGGTTTCTTGTACTGCCATAACCCCTCTAAGAGCATGGCTCCGTCGAGACGTCATCTACTATACTAGGTAGAAGTCCGCTGTCCGTCAGACTCACCAAGTCCTTCAAGTCCTTTGGGGAGGCTTCGGGAGGCGGGCGTTGGTGCATTGTAGTCCGTATATTTCTACATAGAATACAGGGCATGTAGATCAACGTACATTCAAGAAAAAAAAAACATGGCGGCACGATTAGGAAGCGGGAACTTGTCTGACTCAAGGTGACTCAAGGTGGGTCACGGTAGCCTGTCGCATTTCAGACAGTTGAATCAGTGCAATAAGTAGTAGTTAGTAGTACTTACAAGGTCGTGTTCCTCCACAATAGCATACAAGTTCTTGGGACTCAGAGATAGTGGTCTGGTGCAAACAAGGAGGGGATGGTGTGAAATCCTACTAACAATGTTGGCGTGGATGAATCAGCCTGAGCACACGACTTACCAAAATTGACAAAAGCCTCGTTTACAGAACTGGGAGGGGAGTGGGGTGAGAAAAGGTCATGGTGTAGGGGGTCCTATTCAAATTTCCAGGCATAATGCCAACCAGTGGGACAAACTTGGATACAACATGTACTTTGGATAGTTTTGCCAATAGAAAAGAGGGATATATAGACAGGAGGGGTAGAAGTTTTAAGGCGAGAGAGGGAAAACCGGTGGACACGTCACCACTCGGACCGTCGGATGTCAACGCCGACACCAAATCAGGAAGGAGTGCACGGGCCTCGATCAAAACAGAAAGTTGGGTATTGTGCATTAATTACTGAGATATAAGACTACAACTGCTGGTACTAGGTATAGATAAGTGAGAGAAGCATCTCAACCAATGTATTTCATCCCAAATGAAGATCTCAAATTTATATTCAATTGTTTCTATTTTAGCCTACACTTGCCTGCGTAAAATGGACAGATCAATGAGGCTCTGGAACCTCTCCTAGATATTTCTGACCTTAGATATCTGAGATATAAGGTATTGAGAACTGAAAGAGTTTTTTCACCCACTCAGAACATTCATATCTATGAAAATAAATAAGTGTGGAAACTCACTTAATTTCAGATCATGTCAGTTCGGTGATATACACAACCCGGGAACATTTGAAGTGTTTGCCTATAGAATACTCAGCCAGCTCTTTGCATCCATTAAGTAGATGCTATATCCAGATTAATCGAGTCCATTTGATGCTTGGATGATGCTCTGGGGGGTGAGGATAAGCGAGTGATAGCAGGCGCCGATGATAAAGCGCCCAAAAAGCGCCTGTCGGAAGCATAATCCAACTGGGATTATAGGTACGCATTAGCATTTTTATATTGCATGTGATGTTAATATCACTCTACAGTGATTCCAGGTGAGTGTTAGAACTTCTAAACAACCTTTTATCAGTACCTATAACCGAGTCCCAGCACTTTAAGAGCGTATTGATTCGAATTTGGTACAGTAGGACTTGCAAAGTAGGTTATTAACCTTCTCACTAGCAGCTTAAGCAACATCACCTCTTTCATCGCATGAACGTTGCATGAACGATTACCTGGCGCATATTTGTGTGCCGGAAATGATCATCAATTGTTGTGATGTCATGATTAAGTCTGAGGTGTTCTCACACCTACTAGGTGTTACCATATGCAAAATCAAGCTTGATTATAGTCCATCTCTTCTAGGATGAACTCTACAATTGTCAAATGGACTCTAGTGGTCACAGAAGGACTCGGAGCGATCTAATCAGAAGCACGGGGATCGACATCTGTCACAATGGAAGCCGGTTGACCGGACCGAAGGAAAAGTTCGTGTATTGCAGAATGTATGCATCGCTGTGGTCCTGTCTCTTGTGGTAGGCTAATATAGAATGAGAAAACATATCTCTTATTGTCACTAAGACATATCTCAAGTTGAAGGCCCAACAAGGAAGTCGACGAGCCCTCCTGAGTCCTAGTGGACTGGAAGGAGGACGGCGGACTGAATTAGATAATTTCTATTTATAAGTGTCCGCGGCGGAGTGGGTCTTTCAGCCTAGTTACGTCTCTACAAGAAATTAGGCTCTAAGAAGGTGTCAGGTCCTGCCTAAGGTGACCTTAAGGTGGTACAGTTGCTATTTAGGATATAGCTATCGGCATAGAATATTTTACTTAGTAACAAATCAGGCCTGGCATCGCTCAAAACCCTGCCTGGTACTGTGGTACAGCTCGTGCACCGTACTCGGAGTGAACAAGGAAGCGAATGTGCGGCTTTTCGGGGTGTCGCCGATAGCTAACCTGAGGTGTGAACCCTTGGCAAACAACTATCCCGGGTAATTTGCATCTATAAAGCCACAAGGCGAATATGCATGTAGCTTTCAAATCCAAGATCCAAGATGCCTTTACACCAGTGGTACATTCCTCGAGGCTTCTACACTGCCGAAGACAAAGCAGATATTGCTGCAGCCATCACAGACATGTACCATCGCCTCATCACACGGCCCATCGCCAAGCTGCTTGTCGAAGTGCAATTTTTCGAACTGGACAAGACTGACCGCTTTGTTGGCGGAGAAGCGACCGACAACCACATCCAAATTCGTTTCTCTCATGTAGCTCAGCATTATGCTACGTGAGCTTCGAGCTAACTCGATGTCATAATAACTAACTGATCGGACCTGACAGTAATGAGGGAAAGATAGGTTTCACAGAACTTTACGAGGGTATTATCAAACCGTACGTACAAGATCGCGGAGTCACTTGGGAGATCCAGGGAGCTGAGGAAGATGTGAGTAGCAAAAGATTCTATGTCGAGATATTGCTCAAGTATTTCAGCCCTTCTTCTGGAGGATCTGTGGTATCATACCTCCTTATGCCGTTGGAAACGAGGAAGGAAAGAAGCTCTGGGTGACGACGAACAAGCCTCTCCCTTACTGAGGTATTGTGATGCCGATTGGATGCCGACGAGTGACTCGGCATTGTTAAA
Organism: Megacollybia marginata; assembly: GCA_003313965.1. NCBI lineage: Eukaryota > Fungi > Basidiomycota > Agaricomycetes > Agaricales > Porotheleaceae > Megacollybia > Megacollybia marginata. The sequence continues at coordinate 10,503 of QLOY01002985.1, forward strand.
AGTCAATATGTATTGTTTGTCCTAAGATTAACGTCTATGTCTCCTCGACACGAAGAGAGCAAACAATGGTGAGTGTTGAACGTTGAAGGCCACACCGAAAAATCGTTGTTGAAGGTAGGCAGAGGTTAGATCGAAACTTGCTCTTCCATAAAATGACTGAAAACTGCTGAATCAGTTTGTAATAAAATTCAAGTACCACTGATAGTGTCTTTCATAGTCCGACTCGCACTTTTCCGGTGCGTGTTTGTTGGGTATTTTAATCAATGGCTCACAGAAGCACCTTGTGGAGCAGAGATCAAAATTTGACCGAGAACCTAAATTTACAACGCTGTACATTTTGAAAAGGCCTGAATATAGGATAGTATAGGATTAAGTCCGACTTGAATCACATAGTAGACGAAGAATTGATCATATTCAAGCCATATACAAGTTATGTTAAGCTATCAGTACACAAATTACTGAATATGAATCAGGAACTGAAACAAGCACATCGCTGAATCAAGGCTTACGAAGCCTCCATGTAAAACTTGTGAGTAAACTTGTGATAAATCATTGGCTTCCTCGACCGCACCGCTTCGAGCACTACAACATGTCGGCGGAATGGACCTTCAAACTTTCACCAAACTTGTTACTTTGGCCGTCTGCTTGATCGAGGATAGCATGAGTCTGCAACAGACATGGTTCATCACCATCGATTCGAAAGGCTCACGGTTGTTGCTGCCCATGCTAACATTGACGGTGGGATTTCGAGTTCATCCGGGGCATCGCTAATGCACGAGTGGAATGCATTGGCATTCTTCTGGACGATGGAAGTGTTGGGAGTGTCTTCAAAGAACATAGTTTTGATTATTTGCGCAAAGCCTGGGTGTTGGTAAGGCTGACTTTTGTCGATTTCACCCTGGACAGTGTGAACAGTATCACAATAAAGAAAAGGTGATAACGGAGAAACCACTCACGTTGACATTGATATACTTGTAATTATCATCCTCGAGTAACCTTTTGACCCTTTGGCTATCTGCGAGGTTGACGTGGAGAGCAGCTGCGAAAATTTTGTGCGCGTCGTTTGTCATGCGGGTACGTTGGACCTGCATTTGTTGGGCAACCCTCAGCAAAGGTTACCTACCAGACCAGTCATGGGAGACATACCAAACGTATGGGAGTGCTATACACCTCATGATCTCCTCTAATGAGGCGGTGCTCGATGTCACCTTGAGCATTGTATCCAAGCTGCCGTGCTGATTTGATACAAGCATCAAGACAAATCTTCTCGAGATGTTCTATATTGAATGGGTTGGATGTCCCGCTTGTGTGGAAGATGAGGTCGACATGGGCAAGATGCACTGCCCTGCGCAAGACTTGTTTTATAATATCGGTTGAGCTAGTATGTCCATCTCAAACGTCTGCGTTTTATGAACAAGTACAAGGTCGGAGCGGTGCAGCCAGTTGACTTGCTCCGACAGTACTGACGTGGCGACATTGAGGGAAGATTTTGGTACAGATCTTGATTCGGGAGGAAGCGCTGGAAGCGCGGTTGTCATCTCGGCTAGAAGAAACCATATCTAAGTATCAAGCAAGGCTTCAGCAACGCTTACCAGTGGGATTACAGGCTCCGCCTCTTCGAACTCGTCTTCATCAAAGTAGGAGATAATCTGCATGGGAGGTTCCAGCTTGTTTCGCATATCTACAAATGAGCGCTTCAGCAAAAAACCACTATTCAACGGCAACATGCGCATAAGCCTCCCGCGTCCGATCCAACCATAACGGTCTCTTCCATCTCTGCACGGCCGAGTTTTCTGCCAAAAGGTCTTGATCCAAAACTGTACGACGGATAAGATACGGAATGCGTAGGAGAAAAAAAGTACAGACTTTCGTCTTCAAACATCTTGACCATATCTTTCAGAGCCGCGTATTGCCTAAGTAATCAAGCATGAAGAACCCGAAAAGTCATAGAATTGACGTACCAAGACCCGTCTCGATTATAATACTTTAATAAGATACTTGTCCTGATTCGCGGTCTCCCAACCAGCCTTGTGAACCCCATGTGGTATCGTCCAATCATCTTTCGAAACGATGACGGAGGGGAACCAAGGGAATCCAGCTGCTGAAGAAGTAGGTAGTAATTCATAAACAGGACAAAGAGGATACTTACGTCCTTTAACCCAAACAAGCGTATCAGGAAGTGCTTCACTCTCTTTCATCCGTCCCCTCGCTAGCATAGCCGTAGCTTCTGGTGTTCCAATTATACGAGTCTGTAAGCTCTTGAACTTGTGAGCGGAGTACTGACGAGGTAGAGGTTGATATGGGGGTCGGGGGATTAGTGGTGTCTCTACCCTCTTCAGAGCTGGGGAGATGTCTACCGGAGGCGGCGGCGGCGGTGGCGGTACATCTTGATCAGGTAAAAGCCGAGGCTCCTCATCCGCCACCCTCGCAGGATCCTCCTCAGCCACAACAGGCTGAGAAACCCCAACGCGCTCACTAATCCTCCTCTCCTTTTTCTTCCTCGCCCTCTCCTTCCTCGACGCAGGCGTCTCAATAACCTCGATGACCTCTGTTCCATCAGGTTCCCTAACTGACCTCGAGAACTCTTCTTCTTCCCGCGGTTCACTCGTACCAGCCAAATCAGCCTCAGCCTCAAGTCTGGACTGTCTCCTAGTCCCGTACGGAACCTTAGGAAAAGTCCCTGACGCAGAAACAGAAACAGAGGAGGGAGGAGGAGGGTCAACGACCATCCCTTCATCAAGCGTTGTAGTACTCCTCGGCAAGGAGCAAGTCCTATCCGACGTCCCAGATACTGGAGGAGGGTCAACATCCATCCCAGAAGGCTCTGTACTTGTTGACGATGATCCCGACGCAATAGAAGTACTAGTAGTAAGAGTAACAGGAATAGGAAGCCGCGCTCTCTTATTCCGTTTCTGATCTGGAGCAAGTATCCATCCTGATTCGAATAACGTGAATGAACTCTGTTTGTCCAACCCGTCTGCCGAATCCACTACAGGCGGACGAATTGTAGTCGTCGTGGTGGGTTCCGTCGAGACAACACCTTCAGCCTTTGCTCGTTCTCGAGCTGCTTTGTCCGCAGCCCTCTTCGCATTCCTCACAGCATACTCTGCTTTCCAATCTTTCTTCACTTTCCTTGTTCCTCTAAGACTACTACGGGGTTGAGGAATCGCTGAAGGTGCCGCCGCCGCCGTCGCCTTCTCAACGTCCAACATCCAAATCACAAGCAAAAGGGGCCGAATGGGATCTGTGGAGAGTTTGTAGGAGAGATCAGTCCCGATTGTGTCAGGGTTGCGAAGGAGATTTAGCATTGGAGTGTTATAGCGTAGCGGAATGGTGAGCAAATAGACAAACCTGATTCCCTGAATGCAAAATAGACATCGGCAATTACCGGTTATCACCGTAACCAATGACCGCAACCCGGTATACGTAATGTCCTCCGATTCGCGAGGTGATGCATGCCTCGAGGAGGAAGGGTAGGTAGGCTCTCAGAAGCATATAAGATCATTCCTTGGGACCATGCCGGTAATAGATCCTCCTCCTCCTCCTCCTTGTAAATATGCGTCAATCATGAACGTTGCATGAATAACTTTTGACGGTCACATCTAAAAACAACGACACCACGTATACTGCTGTACCAACTAAACAAGAACAGCATGTCTGTCGAAGCAACCTTTATGAATGCTATTCGGATTGGACATTCCTTGAGGCGTCAAAATGGCCCATGAGCGCATCGAACCCGAGTATTCAGTGCAAAATAAATCAAGATCACGCCGTGGTATGACACCGTACTGACTGAACAACACGGATACATTTTGTATTGCTTTCTGATTGTATAAATTCATTGGACAGTTATATAGAACCCAATGAGCGAGGTATCATTCCACCGAGGCCTACACATCGGGTGGCAATTGAATATTGAATATTGAACGTTGAACTTCGAAAAACAATGCTAACGCGACACTGCGCTGTGACCAACTAAACAACAGGTCGATCTTTAAGTGACTTCTCGAGATGTAGCCGATAATATTGCAGGATATAGACTTAAGGGAAGAAACCTAAAATCAGTAAGAGGGACTAGAGATTGACTGTGGCTCAAGTCTAATAAAAGAGTGAGCAAAACGAACATCGAACGAGCCGAAAAGAAAATGCAGACATATATCTTCCCGCTGAACCATCTAAGCAACAGCAGTACATTTATCACGCTTAGATCGGCTTATCTATCCATACCAACGTATACGGAACACCAGTTATTAGACTGGTGGGGTAATCGAGGAATGTAATCTTACTTCCCCTCAGAGGCTCAGCCGGAATCACCTTTGGGTCTTCCCAATGCCCGCAACTTGGATCCTAAATGATGAGTAAGGCTACACGAGCTGATAGCGGCGGTTTGATAGACTGCGATCTGCCACCTTTCGTTGCTGTTACCCGACTGGGATTGCGTTGGATTGCGTTTGAATTCGTCGTCGGGCTTAAAAGGGAAGAAGCTGTCTTCGGTACCAAGTTACTTGAATTCACCTGCATCTACTGGCATCCCCAATGATGAGGTAGTCTCCTACATATCCACGATCGTAATATACTGTGACGTACGATGCGGTTTGATCTTGGTAGAGAATTAGCCCAGGCGGATGAGGGTTTGACATCGGACGTGACCCAAGAAGGGATACTATTACTCCTGCTTCGGCGGTGCGGGTCGCAGTACGAGTGGGAGAGAAGGGTGTCAAATGCAGATACCGATGGTACGCTATCGCCTACTGACTTCTGTAGATTCGACAGTCTCTCCGCATCCTGTAGTTCTGTATACACATGCTGAAAACCTCGTGCGACATGGGCGCACATGTACTCTTCATGTCCAGCTAGCGCATCGATATCGAGATAACGTATGAATGTGAAGATACTGTTGAAGTCAGGTCGGAGACTAGATATGAAGGGGGAAGACCGGAGGATTCCGACGGTTCCTTGAGGTTCCGAGTCCTTACGTAAGTAAGACTCGGTCTTTACCCCCTGAGCTTAATCCTGTTCCTGAGCGTAGCTCCGTATGGTAACCTTCTCTTCTCTTCTCTTCTCTTCTCTTCTCTTCGACGGTACGCCGATCTCTCCCCTCATCTCGTCCCCTGCTTCGTGTCCGCTCCTTGTGTCTAAAGTCCCTCCCGGCATCTATTATTACTTATTATATATATATATATATATATATATATGTCTATTGCCCATGCCGAATTGCCGATCGTTGCCGTATTATAACTCCTGCAGACATGCCGCTGTCATAGCCGTTTGACTCATCATGACTGCCTTGCCTTTCACGTGATTTTTTCCCTCTTCCTTCTTAACTTCATTGTCTCGCTTGCCGTCCCTGGTTTCGTCCCCGTTTCTCCTCCTTCAGGTTTCGTTTTTCCTCTCTGTTTTCTCAACGCTGATTCTTTTGCTGTATGCTCTTTTTTCTGGCCCGGTCGCTTTGTACTTTCCGTTACCCTATATTACCTGACTATTACTGTCGTACATGTATCATACTGTGTACCCCCTCGTGTCTCTAAACTCTTTTGTTCTGTCTTAGTGCTGTGTGCCTCTCCTTCAGAACGTCCAACCATCAACCATCAACATTTCTGATACCCTCGCCTTCGTCATGTCGAGTTCCAAACGTCGAAAGTTGTCTCGCAACCGCTTTCTTGATCTAACAGCGCATGGTGTTGATTCCGATGATGAATCTTCATCAGCCGCATCAGATACATGCGAAATTGAACACTGCGATGATGGACTCTCTGAACGCGTTGCTGATTCGCGAGGTTTGCGTTCCCTCGATTCGTCCTCTTCATCCCACTAATCGCTATACAGTTAACCGTTCTGAGCTTCCTCTCTTGTCTCCCGAAGAAGAGAGGGATCAACTTCATTCGCTGGCTGCCATTTTTGTTCGTCGCTATGGCTCGTCAACGTCTTTCATCGAAGAACCTGAAGATAACGATGATCATGTTGAGACGGGTTTGAAAGACGTCGTTTGGTCCGTCCATATTCAAAGTTCGCGAGAAGCACTATATTCTCTCGTGTCAGGCCGAGAGGTGCCCACTGATGGGGATGTCATCCCTCCCCTCTTGTTTCGCCTCAATGTTGCGGTTAGTTGATCTTTGACGTCGTCCATTCGCTCTGAAAATTCACAGGCATGCTCTATTCCTTATTTCAAGAAACTGTTCCAAGAAGTTGGACTGGTTTCTATGACAGTCCCCTT